>JAPMNP010718752.1:0-21073 GCA_029874935.1 Atherina boyeri | reverse complement strand
AGGCAGTGTCCCACAATGTCCCTCGGAAACATACCCCTTGTCCCCCCTTGGACTTATTAGCAGGTGGTCACCCTAAATGCACTTTGCTTTGTAGTCCAATTCCTGTATTTGGTTCACTTAAAGGAGGACCGAGATTCCTATTTGTAGGTGGACCAAGTTCGCCACTTTGATGCGAAGAGCTCATTTTCGCATTCACAATTCCCCAAACGGACTAGGATTTGAATCAAAAGGTTAACGGTGTGAATAGACCCTAAGCCAAGTGGTGGAGAGCCCTGGTAATCGAGAGTCGCAGCTTTGCAAGTTTTTGATGTTTCCCTGCTCTAATGCATCTAATTCATATCAAATAGATCCAACAGCCAATCAAGCTCTGCACAGCAACTCCTTAATTTGAATCAAGTGTGTTGGAGCAGGGAAACATGGTCAACTTTCAGGATGAGTGCAAACGTTCCCAACCACTGTCTGAAACCTCAACAATGATTCTGTACAAAAAAAAAAAAAAAGGGACAAAATTACATTTACAGCTCCCAATACACACTGTTAATATGAGTGTTTTTGTCCCCATCATCTCCAAAAAACAAGTACACACATACACACAATTAATTGACTACTCTTTCATCTTAATTTCAGGTAATGGTGCAAGTGTTTGCAGTCATATGATCGAAAGCATACAAAAAGGAGAGAGCAACAAGCCTCTATTTCGCTCGCTGCATCCTTCAGTATGAAACTGGGTTCATCCTAGTTTGAGACCAAACTACTATGAAATCTTCCCACTCCACCCACTTGTCAATTTTCTGTGATGGCTGGCATAGTGTGGGCAACATTTTCAAAAATCTACATCCCCACATTCTATCAAATACTGTTGATGTTGCCAGGAGCCTACATAAAAGACACCTCAGTTTCCACGACAACAGTCTGGGATACATAAAGAAGAAAGAAAGAAATACAGCAGAGTACACAGTGCAGGCTCTTCGAAGAAACAAAGGGACAATTGACAATTCTTCAACTACAACAAAGCACAGCTTAGAAGTGTTTGTTTAGAGAATAATGAAGAGTGACCTGGTCCATTGTACACTACAATAACTGCTGTGCTTTTGGTTAACAGGTAACCTCATTTCCTAACATCAGCTTTAAGTGGACTGCTGCCAAATGAGACATAGTAATGCTTTATTAAAAAGGCAGCAGTTGTGTAGGTGTGTTCTACAAATCGTATTTCTGCATTCAATTGACAGTATTAAACAGTATTACTACTCTCATGGAGAAAATAATGTCATCTTTAATATGAGCCATAATGTGAGACAGACTCAGCTGAGTAAACTGAAACCAAGACAAGTCATCACTGAGGGTGAACGCCTGTGACAGGATGTACAGTGCCATAATGCATGCACAGACAGTGCCTCAGCTTCGGTTTGAGTGCTCTTTGGCCATGCTCTGATCCGTTTCCCTAGGGTTTAGTCAGCTGTTGGCACCAACACTTCACTGCTGCTCACTGCCACATGGCTGCCGCCTGTAAAGCAGGGATGGAAGAACAGCCTGTGCACTGACGACTGCTGCTGAGGGGAACTTCTTGCAGTGGTTGTAGACCTGTCAATAAGCAGATGAAGGTGTGCTGCGGTAGTATGTGCGCATGAATGAGCGTGTCAGTTTATTTGGGAATCTGTGTGTGATAGTTGGGGGCGAGTGTGGTCATAAATAGAAGTGTCATTTGCTCAAGTCTATTTACAGCCCATTGCCTGTCATGAATGTTCTGACTTCCTCACATCTACTGAATCACTTTTGTGCCACAAGTGTTTATCTCATGAGAGTTGTATCAGATACTGAATTTTTTTTCTGGTTGGCACTATAAAGATATCATGTATACTTGCCATTTGTCACCTCTCCCCCCCTTTTTGTCAAGGCCATTGTAGCCAATTACAATGCATTTTATTCCAATGGTGTTTTGATTTTACATTAATAACTTCATGCTATTGTAGTGTAACCAGTCTAATTTTCATGTTAACTCTGTGGATTACAGCCTGAGTACAAAGTGTCTTATAGCCTAGTGTGCAAAACACACTAAAATCAAAATACTGTAGCTGGAGGAGCTCCAGAGACGTCATCTGACTCACCTTTTTCATAATGCCCGTCTTCCTCTTGCTGAAAGTTGTGTACCGTCTCAGCTTGTTGTCAATAAACTCCATCTTTATCTTTACGCGCCCACGTGTCTTCTTCCCCGGCTTTGCCCCGGCGACTCCTCCGGACACCATGCCATAACCTCCAGGAGGTACTCCCACCTCTTGCCCTGTCACAGAAGCTTCCATCTCCCCCCTCTCTCGCTTCACCCCTCTCCTGCTGTCCCCGAGTGAACTCACGGGGTCATCGTCATCTACGGAGTCCGAGTCATTATCCGAGCCGCTGCACAGAGGAGCCCCCTCCCGTTCAGGGTCGAACCGGGCTCCATGGGGCAGCACAACTCCTGTGTTTAAGCCAATCATGCTTCCCTGAACTGCGGTCTGTAAAGGGTTCAACCCGGTGCCGTTCCCTGGTCTGGCGCCTCTCGGAGCCCCTGGACCATTTGCCCCCAGCATCCCGACAGCGTCCCTCACACCGTGTCGCCCTGCAGCACCGGTGCTTTGGCTGACCCCCGGTAAAGCTTGCCCTGCTAGGACCAAAACGGGACGAATCCCGCTGCCGACAACCCCCGAACTGTGTCCTGTGATACCCCTTCCTGATGCTGACCCGTTTCCAGATGATGTCGATCCAGCCTGGCTAGGTAACATTATATTTACTGGACCGAGTCTCTAAACGCCAGCCAAGAAAGCTGGAGCGTGATGTGCCGTGAGTGTTATAAAACGCATATACGCCAGGGCCACAAAAAGTAAACAAACCTGGACAGTTGACGGTTTGGAGACTCCAGGAAATTACCGATACAAACTTTCCAAAGTGATGCTGCCCCCCAGACCCGTCAACCCTAGCTCAGTTTGGTTCATCCTCCTCCTCTATTTCCAAAACTCCGAGCACTTTCTCAAAAAGGAAAGCGCGAAGAGCGCCCTCATTCTGACTACGCCACTTCACATAGTCCGCCTTGTAAACCACAAATAACGCTAATCTCGGTCTGAAAGTAAACATACACTTATCATAGATTAATTTTTGCCTCAATATTTCTCTCTTCATGGATCAAGAACGGACAGAAACATCGTATTTTACAATAGTTCATGTGAGAGCGGAGTAATATCTCAACCGGGGAACTACTTCCCTCCTTATAAAGAGATACGTTTCCTTATTTGGTGCTGTCTCTCCTTATTTGGTGAGTCACAGCGTCGCTTATCGATTGGCTGGGGATGATCTGACTAGTGCTGTCATTGGACGATGAAGAATACTCATTAGAATAAATACCAAAATGGTTGCGCTAATGTCAACGTCACTGTGGATACGCAAAGGACCAAAATAATAATTAAACATATTAAAAATATAGTTAAATAAAAGTCCTTATATTTTCATTTGATTTTGAAAAAAATATTTATACTACCTCCAGTCACGCCACAATCCTTTACTTGAAGTTTTAATGTCAGAAGTTTTGCTGGCGTTTACTTTTAAGACTGGAGATTTTGTCCAGTAGCCTACTGCATTAATGAAGATAACCTGTAACAGGTTCTGATTTCTGAAAACCTGTATGAAGTATTGCAAACGGAGAGTTAATATCTGTATTCAGTTTGACATTTGGTTTTATAGTCCTGGTAGTGAGGTGGCTTAGGCCAACATATGAGGGCATATGGGAACATTTTGAACCAAACACAACCACACTAAATATCTCTGACACTTACCTGGTTTACCACCTGCTGTTTTACAAGCTCCAACTGTGGTACAATAAAATGCTGATTGCAACATTCCTACACGTTTCTTAGAATTTTTTTTTCTAAATGTTGCCGTTGTTGAAAAGTAATGATACCAACAGAAAGGCCACACTTATATTCAAGAAATCATTTAAACTCTGCTTTGCCACTGGCACATTTGATTATCTGAATGTAGGAAAATTCCCCCAAAGGTACTTCTGTGCTCTTGATAACACACTCACCTCTTCCACTAGGCAGGTTCAAACACACCCAGAATATGTAGTATTTGATATTTGCTTCACATGTAAAATTTGTAGAAAAGATGTGCTTGTACTACACAGAGATCTCAGGAAAAAGCCAGTGTTGAGGCAAACTTTTTTGAGTTGGAATGACATTAATACAGTAATTTTAACAAGTGTAACCCTTCGCTATGTCCAGAAATATTTTCAACACACACTAAATAGCCCGCCCACTAAAAAAAAGCCATTAACTGCATGCAGCTCTTACATGTACAAGCTTACATGAGGACAGAGGATGATTCAGGTGCAATGTTACAGCACCACTTACAAATATAGTTTCTGAACTAAAGAAAAAAGGAAATTTCATTAAATAGAAAAAACATGTTAAATTCACTGGAACACTGACTCAAATGGTGAAACTTCTCTAGAGGCTTTAGACGTTTAATAGAGATACATCACCCCCTAGTGGCGGCTGAGGGTACTTTCTGGATTGCCAACATGTACTTGTGGATCAACAACATCCAAGTTATGAGACGCAAATATTTCCTGATCAACTCCCTTTTCAGGATCATACCGAAGGTAAAGATCTCAGCTCATCTTCGTATCTAGTTTCTTATTCACAGAAAGCATATGAAAGAACATGCAAAGACTTGCATGACATGGGTCGCCCACATCAGTCAACATTTCATTACTTATGTCATCAACAGCTGTCATAATACTCTTCAGTTAGCTGACAGGTAGTGAGATGGATATCATTTACACCACTTTTTAGGTTTAAGAACTTATTAATGCAGTTAATGTATCAAGCTAAAGATTTCAGATATCTAACCTAGTTTTCTTGTAGACATTCAAAAATGACAAGATTTATAATGGTTTCTTTGGAAATTCATCCCCACATAAGCAAATTCATTCATTGTAACTCAGCTGTTAAAAAATGTTTAAAGAGGATTTTTTTTCACTAAACATATAAGGTGGGGAAAAAATAAATAAAAAAGTATTTACAAATGGCTACCAATCTACAATATTACTCATAAGACATTGGGTAAAAACACTGTGAACCTTTATTGACAGCAGCATGTATACTTTTGAATATATTTGTGATTACTGTGAACATTTGCTGAAGCAGATTAAGAAAAAAAAAGTCTAGGTGTGAGAGCCTAGAATTAATTAAAAAACAAACAAAACAGAAGCAACAACATATGCTAAAAACAACATATAAAAAAAGGTCATGTACAAAGGCCATTGCATTTGATTAGATAATGTAAAAAAAAGAAAAGAAAAAGGGAAATTGTTAAGATAATCCTTCATTTACCAGGCACTTAAATGAGTACTAGTGACCGTTAGTCACTGTTTTGACCTCCTTTGTACTCGGTGTTAGCATAAACAGGTGGATAACAAACAGCATGCACACCGAGATGGACCATGAGAACAAATACAGAGCGTAACTACCTCACAGAAGTACCTTTCTATTATAAACATAGTTAAAAAAAACAAAACAGGACCTTCGTCATAAATAAACAGGCACCTGCGTGTCTTTCTACACAACATGATAGAAATAAAGAGGGAAAGTCCTTTAAGTGAAGTTAGTGCATGGCTTCTACATTATGCACACATTGCCTGGTGTAATAGTCCACTTTGCAAAACTGCACTTAACGATTGGACCAGAAGAGAAATCGTGATTGGACCTCTGAGGATATTCAAGTCGCAGTTTAAACTTGGTGATAGGCTGAATCCCTGCAACTGAGTTGACATGATGTTGATATGATGGGTATTCCTACCCATCAGTAGAAACAAATAAGCACCTCAAAGTTAAAACAAGAAGAAAACACATTTATAAAAATGTATAAAGCCAACGCTGGCACATAGTCATTCATTCATGATATTCCTTGGCTATAAAACTTGATCTTTTTTCTTTTGTTTCCCGAAGTGTCCCTGCAACATGGATTAGATTCCTCATGTCACAAATCACAAGCGTAACAGACAACAAACCTTCATGCAAACCTCGTTCCACTTCTTCTTTGTACTTCTATTGTAGCATGAAAAAGTTCAGTGCGCACACACACAGACACACATATACAAACCTTAACAGGGACAGTAGGAGCCAGGTGACACCTCCAAGGAGAATAGGGTGGCAGATTAAAGATGATACTGACTATATTCTAAAGCAAACCAGTTAAAATGACCTCACTTAACATGCTCTTAAGTGTTTGATATATATATAAAAAAAACAATAAAAACATCCGCTTTTCACTCAATATCCTCTCTGGTTTTAGGTGAAAACAAAGAGGAAATAAGCAGAGAACAAACATCTCAGCCTTTTTGTTCCCTACATATCAGAGCAGGTGAGTGCTGTGCCCATCATCCCTACTGGCAGTAAAGGTGAGCTTGTGTTTAGGGCTATAGGCACTGAGGTTGTGAAGCTCCATGAAACAAGGTGTCTCTGAGACGGAGCAGCTGCAGATGGGCAGGGGTCACTGTGGAACTGCACAGACTGGAAGGGGGGGGGGGGGTCGTCCGTGCTCCTGGCACTGCTCACATGAAGCTATTCACACAAATGTGAGCGTGTTTCCACTGATATAGCAAAAGAAGTCTAATCCACACTCTGATTTGAAATGCATGTAAAAAAAAAAATTGTTTCTTCTTTAGCCCTCTTCCCTGAAATGTATAAGACTAATAATCCAGCATTCATGTCTTTACTTAAGGGGAAGGGATGGTAGAAGTTCTTCTCTGTTGTGCGTTATCTCAGACTTTGCTGTCAGATGGCAGCTCCCCCAGAGCGTGGACGATGTCAGTGAAAGAGGGGCGCTCTTTGAGGCCAAGCGCCCAGCAGCGGACCATGAGCTTGTAGATCTTGGAAGGGCATCCATCTGGAACAGGTAGCTTCAGCTTTCCCGTCTTCAGTCCTGCAGGAAAGATCAGAAAGAGAAGAATTACGTTTCTCTGACTATTTGTTTTCCCCATATAACGCTTTTTGGGCACTGAATCAAAGCCTGGACTGAAACGTAAACTGCAGCATCCTGCTCACCTTCCAACACCTCATCATCGCTAAGTTTGCTGTATGGCATTTCCCCATGACTGAACACTTCCCACATTAACACGCCGAAGGACCACACATCAGACTTGGTGGAGAAGTCATCCTCAAACACAGACTCAGTTGGGAGCCAGCGCAACGGGATCCATGCCTGTCTGTAGTGGTAGTACTCACTATGGAAGGAAACACCCAACATTAACCTAAAATATCTACTAAGATTGGTTTACTGTGAAATTGCGGTATGTTCTAGAACAGACCTGTTGTAGACGTCCTTGCTGAGACTGAGTGAAGACACTTTAACCCGCCTCTGACTGTTGATCAGACAGTTTCGGGCAGCAAGGTCTTTGTGAACGAAACGATGATTGGACAGATGCTCCATACCTCGCGCCACCTGGACACAGATGGAAACCTAGAGATAAAAAAAACAAGTGTTGAGGTGAAGTAACTTTAAGACATTTCAAATGTTAGAAGGCATTATCATAGGTTTCTCTTGGTATTACAAGTTAACGAAACGGCACAATTGTCCATAAAAACTACCCTTATTTTCTTTGTACATTAATAAGTGTACAAAGTTGTGTTGACGTACAAAACATAAAATCCTATCCAACAGCTTGTATGTGCTCAGTCAGTTTTTATCTATGCAATGGCATGCCAGGATAATGTCCCACATTCAACACTTACTTTAGTCTTGGTGCTGAGTGGCTGAGATTTGACTTTGTCATCTTTGTTTTTGGAAATTCTGAGGAACTGCTTCAGATCTCCCTAACACAAAAAGAAGCAAGAAAGGTATGTATGAGGTTTAAAAGATTTCTTTAATCATTAGATACAAGTGTGCCTCTGTAGCTGTGTGGTTACCAGGTCATAGTACTCCAAGATTGTGTAGTGCGGCTCTGCCTCCCTGCAGAGGCCCAACAGGCGGACAACATTGGGGTGGCTGAGCTTAGTGAACATTTCAGCTTCGCGGCGGAAGTCAAGCTGCAGCTGTTCATCTCTGGACTGCAGACTCTTCACCAGCACCACCGTCTCCTCCTCGCCCTCCTCAATACCTTTAGCTTTGGATAGCAGCACCTCACCAAACTCTCCCTTACCTGAGCAAACATTCACACAGCACAGGTAACGATGCAGCTTCAAGATCGTAATACCAGGATATTAGAGAAATATATACATGTTAAAAAAGGAGATGCAAATTATTAATTTACCTAAAGTAGTAATAGTTTGAAGGTTTGTGCGAGGAAAGTGAAGCTTATCGTTGGTGTGGCTGTGGCGTTTCTCAGTTGTTGCGATGGTGCCCATGTTGGTGAGGGCCACCTCCTCCTGGATCTCAGCTGTGGTGTGGCCATTCTGTTGAACAGCACCTCCTAAAAAAAAGAAAACACATCACTGAATTTTCAATCACAGACTTGGAATCATTCCCCAGAACATCAAAAACACTAAGAAAGTCCATGTAATATTTTTTAAACATATACAATCTACTTGTGGTAACCAGAGAACAAACCAGTGCCGCTTCTAAACAAAGTTTTAGCGTTTTACTTACTCGCAATTCCCTCTTCTAACACAGGATGGCAGCAAATATCAAGATAACTGAGTCACGCTCAGGATTGAAGCTTCTGAATTATTTTTTTAACTGACCAACAACACCCTGAAATAGAGTCATACCATTAAGACACTCCATCTCAGGCTCCTCTCCGTCCTGGCCTTTCTCCAGTCTCTTGGCGTTGCGTCTCTTTTTGCAGTAGAACATGAGTCCAAGCACAACAATGATGTAAGCCACAGCCGCCCCCACTGACAGGCCGATGGTTTGGATCATCTTGTACGGAGCCTTGTCATCCTCATCATCGGGGAAGACCACTGGTTTGTCTGCTGAACATAAGTAGCAGATCTTCAATGTCTTAAAATGCACAATTATATAAATTTAGTTCTTGTTGTCTTGTTATCTGCTTTACGCATTACATGCGTTCATGTTGCTGTTTTTGGTTTTGTGGGGAAATGTAGTCATGCCAACCCTGAAACACGTAGGATGGAATATAATTCTGCAATTATTTTTTTCTTTCAAAGACATGCATGTTAGTTTAACAGGTCTCTCTTGTAAATGAGACTGTCTCGATGGGAATAACTGTATAAATAATGATTACATAAAAAAAGAAGATAAAACAACATTATGCTAATTTGGAAGAAAACAAGTTAATATCAGACACTGGCGCAAGCACATGAAAGCAATTTTCAGCTGCAGTCAGCACACAAGGAGCCTCAGAGTGTGAAGCTTTATTAGATCCAACGTTTGCCCAATCCCATCACCCTGGTGACAGCTGGGGCGTTAGAGATGTGGTTGCAGTTATTAACCTGTCGCCATGGATGACAGACAGATGGAAGGAGGTTTAATCAATACCTTCACTCTGCTCTTGTGATGGTTTTTGCACCTTTGTTCCTGGTGTAGTAAAACCTGGCTAAGTATGTTTGTACATGTGTGTTAAACTCACCAACTACATACAGCTGAGCCACACGGTCTTTGATGCTGCAGCTGTTTCCGGCCACACATGTATACCTGCCTGTGTCATCTGTGGTGACGTCTGTGATCACCAAGGAACCGTTTGGCATCTTCTGAAACCTAGCAGATGGAGAGAAAGCAGGAGGAGGGATGAAGGGATGTTTAAATCTCGCTGTTTCAGAGGAGAGGGAAAAAGGAAAAGCGGGCAAACAACTTTCAAGTTTTGACATTGACATTTTTAATCGTTCCTGAAGTGCAACAAAGATTCTCTGGTGAGATTTGGATTGTAAAACCTTCAGAAGCCGGCATGTGGGACCTTTCACAAAAGGTGAAAGAGAATTACTTTGCAAGACAGAGATAAAGATCTACATCAAAATCATTCCCACGACCATGCTGGGTAAAAGACCCCTGCATGAGACCCTTCAGGTTCAGACGCACAATACTTTGTTAACACAACTTCAATCAATAATCCATGAACAGAGATGAAACTACAATCAATCGTGAAAATACTGAAATCTGATACTGAAATCACAAACTCTCAGCCATCCAAACAAAATCAATCACAGGATTTTTATTACCTCCTGTTCCTACTGATGTCCAGTGTCTTGTCTTTAGCCATCCAGTGGATGTGTGGCGCAGGGTCACCAGTAGCCTGGCAGTGCAGGATGGCCGTGTGACCCTGGTACACAGTCGTATTGTCTGGTTCCACCTTAAAACGAATGTACACTACATGTGCACAAACACACATGAATAAACAAACAAACAAACAAGAAAAAAGAATATTACTGCAAGGCCACAGAGACTCAAGACACTAAGGGATTGCTGTGACTGGTTAAGAAGCTCTCAATTACTCAATGCAGTTCATTACAAAGCTGTTAAAAGGCCACAAAGTGCACAATAAATGGTCTGTCTGAAACCTAATGAGAATAATCAATGATACCACCCTTGTATGAACTGAGACCACAAGTGCTTTCAGTGTGGGAATATTGACTAATTTCGTAGCATCCTCCCATTTTTCCCTTATTGCTCGTTTCCTGCATGACAACAGTGTTTTACCTGCTACAGTGAGGGTCACCAAGGCTCTGATCTCTCCCTGCAGGCTGTTGGAGGCGATGCAGGTGTAATTCCCAGCATCGCTGCGGGTAACTTTGGTAAAGTGGAGCTGACCGTTCCGCTGCTCCACGTGAGGTGGCAGGTCTCCTCCGTCTACAGGGGGAGACAGAGAGACAGCCAGTTACAAAAGGGAGTTTTGAAGGGCCGTGCACAATGCTGCATGTGGAATACAAGTGCTTAATGTGACTCCATTATGGCTAATTCAGGTGATCTGTTATTTTTTCACTCTGTTAAAGACGCCGCTCAAGTCTCAACGTATCCTTGTGGAAAAAGCATTTGACATCATAACACTGTCGGTGAAGTTCAGGCAGCTACAATGACATATTGTTAAACAACCATTCCTTATCTCATCGAGAATCACTGGGAGCGAAGGCTAAGCCAGTGGCGTGCATACCTGCTTTGGTCCAACGGATCGTGGGGCTCTCTCTGCCTTTAGCCGAGCACTGGATAGTGATCTCCTTATCCAGCTCCAGGCACTGGGAAGGCTGGGGGGTTGGCGTGAATTTTAGCTTCTCTGAAACACAAGTCAAAACACCACACACACATTACACATGAGGTTAACACATGAGGTGGGATGGGGGCATGTCAAAGCTTCTTTTGTGCAATTTACCCTGCAGATGAAATAATACTAAATTGTACACATATTTAGGGAAATGTGGCGACACACATGCATACAGATCTGATTAGTGTTAAGACTGAGGTCTGTCAGAAGTGGAGATCATATAAACAGAAAAACAGCCCAGACAACACTGTGACATGTCAGGCCATCAATTATGGTATCATGCTGCAGACGAGAATGTATTATGAAGATAAGGTGTTAAAATGGAGGCTGGAATAAAGCTGCCATGCATGAGTCATATTAAACACCTCTGTGGGTGTCCTGCAGACTCCGACTTTAGGAAACACACACAGGCCCAAAGACATGTCCACATTTGTTTATTTTCTCTCAGTTCTGCATCATTATGGTATACTCATTTCACCTCAGTCTGGGGAATTAGTCCAAACAGAAAGCTGAGTGTAAGAAAAGTATAATCTGCTGTGTATATTGATCAACAGAGTGATTCCTCTTCAGCTTACCGAGCACAGTAACTCGAGCTTGGCCAGACAGTCGGCCGCCTGCAGTCCTGCTTTCGCAGCCATACATGTGAGCATCATACACCTCCACGTTGTTGATCCTGAGGGTGCCGTTGGGGAACAACTTAAAACGAGAATCCTGGGGGAGAAAATGCAGATTTTGAATTCAGTCATGTCACCAAATGTTAGGCAAGTTTACATCAGAAAAAGCAAAAAAGAGCGCGCTAACGAACCTCAGGTGTGATCATGATGTTGTTGCGGAGCCAGGTGACCTCAGGTTGAGGGTTGGCCTGAGCGTTACAGTGGAGGTAACCTGGTTTACCTTCTTCTAAATTGCTGTCCTGTGGTTTCATCACCCACACTGGGGCAGCTGTGGACACGCAAATAGCACATTTTACACCAACAACTCATTCTATATGTATACTTAACACATCAGCTGTCCCTTGAAGGAACACACAGTGTTGATGAGTAAGGCCCCTTTGTCTGTTTAAATATGGACACCAGTAATGATCCCCGAGTATCTGGCTGATGGTCCCAGAGTTGCCATTATGCTCTTTGCATTGGTGAGTGATGATAAAGGAATGCAGATATATTTGGTATATGCCGTAAATTGGCCGTTCTCCGTTTCTAGCTAAAGTTCAAACAGAGGAAACAGTTGGAGTTTAAAGCATTCTGAAGGCGGACGTAGGTGGAACTGCACTAAGGCACTGAGTACTCAGCACTTTCCAGACTTCAGGTATTCATGTTTTTTAAATACTCAAAGAACTGAAAATGATCATTTTATTTGTGTTTTTTAAAATTTGTTCCACAATATTCATGCCTCCAACAAAGAGGGTTTCACATGTTAAAGACCTGCACCTCAGAGACTTCTTAATTCCTACCACTGCTTCTACATTCTTGCTTAATTTGATACATTATGTAATGCTTTATTGTTCATCTTAGGTTGTATTTATCCTATTCTAAGACCTGGTACTGGTCTGGATTAGTTGATATTTTCATTATGCCCTGATACCATAACTCTTTAGAGGTGAAAGAGGACATTCTTTTTCATAACTATGTGTTGGTAAATAGCAGAAGAGCAGAAGTTGTTGCAGTGGCCAAACATCTGGAACTGTTTATTTGGATTTCTTTTTTTATGCACAATTAAGCTTGCAGATATCTTTCTGTTAACAGGGATTAGGCTTTGATACTCGAAGATAGAAGATTTTGTTGTTCATGCTGAATAAACAATTCAATCTCCATAGAAGCCGTAAAATTCCTTCAAGCAAAAAAAGAAATCTTTACATTTGCGTTTTTAAAAAAACAATACAAAAGTATGCTTTATACACTATTTTTTTGCCTACAATGTCCAAAAATCATCAAGACTATGTTACAAACGTTCTGAATGTATTTTAACAGCACCTGTACTCTTCACTGCGTTTACATATAAAACTGAGTGTGACTTACTGGCCACGGTGAAGGTGACATCCTGCGTCTTGCGTCCGGCCTTGTTTTCGGCCACACAAGTGTATGTGCCTGAATCTCCCTCCTCTGCTGGACTGAAGACCAGATCCACTCCGTCCTGGTACACTCTGNTCCCACCACACCTCGGGGTTGGGCCTGCCGCGTGGGGGGCGACAGGCCACCCGCTGCAGGTCGTCAGCTGTCAACACTTTCGACATTTTGGGCAACATGTCTTCTATCTCTGTTGTGGAGCAGAGGTGAATAATTTTTTACTGTGAAGCAGTACTGGAATTACTTTATACTTTGTCATCGATTTGTGTCTAAAACCGATAAAACATTTTTAATTTGATCCTAAGAACACTTAATTCTAACCCACCGTTTTGATAACGGATTTCTTGCCTTGTTAGGGTAAGTCCTGGCAAAAGCAGTTAGTTAAATATGTACAAAGTAGGTGAATTGAGACAATAGGTTGTACTTAGTGTGGGAAATAACTCAGACCTATTTGACTTGGGTCATACCAAAACCAGAAGCCCCTACACAGAAAGTGGAACAGGATCTGTGTTACAAAGGCTCATAAGACCTCCCACTACTGTGAGCTTTAATACTCTGTGTCCCCAATGGAAGTCATTAATACTTTATCGGCCAACATTGGTATGAACGCTGGCTCAGACTTTCTTCGAGTCCAAATCTAA
Organism: Atherina boyeri; assembly: GCA_029874935.1. Lineage (NCBI taxonomy): Eukaryota > Metazoa > Chordata > Actinopteri > Atheriniformes > Atherinidae > Atherina > Atherina boyeri. The sequence goes on along the minus strand of JAPMNP010718752.1, from coordinate 7,187 downwards.
ATCAATTAATAACAACACATGAAAACACGCGATTCTCAGCAGATGAAAGAGAAGTTGAGCAGGGAGAAGGAGGAGGGCGGGGAAAGGAATGAGGTGGAGCTCTGATAGGCTGTTTAAACTTGTCCCTAAAACGCTGAATTCTACTGTGACACAATCCCCTATAATGCCTGCAGGGATTACCATCAGATTAAGTGAATTAAGGTATTTAAATGGAGCTGTGGCTCACTGGGTTAAAACTGCAGATAGTCGTACCTCGTTAATCCCAAACCCTTGGGGTAAAGGGGGCCGCTTAAGACAAATAGAGTACATTGGACATTGAAATGCATAGAAATTCCTGTCCTAAGCTTATTCAGAATATTTGACTTGCATGCACTTGCATTTTAAAATGCTCGTGATTAGTACGATGAGAAGATACAAGAGCGTAATGCTGGGAAGATATTATTGCCATCTAAATTGATATCACGGTTTTTTTCACAAATCATATCGGTTTCACAGTATTTGACTCTGTTCTTTTTTTTCAAGCCCGACTGGGTGTTATCCTTTTTTTCTAAAACTTTAGAGAATAATTACTACAGTAAATTAGCTTGGAATGACATATTTTACTGGCATGAGGAGTGAATATTGTAGAAAAACATTAATGTCCACATCAGTATTAATAAATAGTTTGGCTTTCACCAGACTAAGTTCAAGATTGATCTGACGGCGGAAAAGAAACCACCATCAGATCAGGTTGGTGAAAGCCAGACTAATTAATAAAAGGGAAGGAATTAGAATGCAGGACTGTTGCAGTAAAATACAAAATGATAAATAATAAAATACTCTTCATTGTGCAAGTTGTGCAACTTAAAAAAAACACGTTCTTCTTTATCTACTAAATGATATTGAAACAAATGAATAGAATGATGATGGTGTTTGTAATGTCATTCCACCAAAGAAAATAACACCGGTATCATTCGGTATGAACCGGTTTACCGCACCAGCACTACAAGAGCGTGTTCTTTCATTATGTTTTCTTTTTTAAACTTAGAGGAGCTACTTAAAACAATATCTTACGAAGTTGTTCTTTCCAAAAATATAGAAAGAGTGGGCTCAGGTACAATATTAAAACAGGTATAATCTGTTTGGACTTGTATGTTTGACTAGTTTCTTTGCATCAATCACAATCTTGGTTAGATATTATGTCATCCATAATGTTTGGGTTTCATTTTACAGATATTTAATATACTTCTTCATTTAGAAACAGTCACTTCTTTAAAGCAAAGCTCTGTCCGATGACACTAATGACGTTCAGCATTTCGCAACCTGATAATTACACTGCTTGTTAGCCTGTCTCAGTCAAACTGGAATGCCGTTTTTACTGCCGCTCACTCATTGCCAGGTGTTGCTCACTTTGGAGGAAGCTTGTTGGGCTAAACAAGCTTGGAAAACAGCTGGACTGTTGGAGGAAATAATATGAAAGGAAGTGGCAAAGTGATCCAGTGCAGTGTGTGTAGTGGATACAGCTGGGCCGGATGTCAATAAGGGAATTTGATTATCAGAGAGATCTAGCCCTAAGTGATAGAGCCAGAAAAAAAAATGGAGAGGAGAGTGGAGAAAGGTGAAGGGGAAGATAAACATGTACCACAAATGCCCCTCTTACTCTCGGATTACCAAATCACAGGTGTTCATCTCTTACCAATTCAACAGCTGCTATTTTGTGTGTGTGTATGTGTGTGTGTGTGTGTACGCATGTGTGTGTACCAGCTATGAGGAGGGATGCCTCTAGTGGAACATGGGATCCTCTGAGGCCACGGCCAACACACTTATAGGTTCCAGTGTTCCTGGGCTTGACTTGTGTGATTAGCAGTGTCCCATTGGACATCAGGATCACTCTGCAGAGAGGAAACAGATAAAGTACTCCATCACTGTACATGAAAGCAGCATAAACTCAGAGAAGATGCCACAGAAACATTCTGATCTCTTTCAGATTTCATCTGCAAATAATTCTCTGCTGTAATTTTAGCCTGCCATGAGCCTCATGGAACGGCTCTGTTTCACAAAACAAAAATACCAGAAAATTTGGGCTATTTTCACACAGATTTCTTAAGTCTTGGCATGTAACTGTACACTGGCTGTATTGTCCCTATTCAGTAAAACTGATCCATATGTTGCTCCACAGAATTAGAGTGAGGAAATGCTAAACATTTGTATCCAGAACACAAGAAAACTGCCCAACAATGAGAGTCCATTTCTAAAAACTCTTGTCTTCAGGAGGTGCAGACTGATGGCTGGCCCCTGCATCTCTGGAAGGCTGATGGCAGCATCCGTACCAGCGATTGACAGGATGAGAAGTAATTAAAAGCTGACCTTAAGCCAGCTTCAGGGAAGACGGATAAGGAGCTGCACACTCCACACAGTAGCTCCAAAGACAAATAAGGAGCTCATCACAGATTCATGAGAAAGCCATTGCTAAGCCCATTAAAACGTTAAATATGTAAAAGAGGGAGGAATAAGTTAAATCACTGCTGGATGTTTTGCAGAGTTTTCCAAAAGCAGGATTCATCCAGGTTCTGTCGGGACTCCCTCAGGAGGGCTGATATTTCTGTGTCATCTCTTCTTTGTTCAGGAACGAAAGGGAAATGAGCTGTGGGACTTTGAGTGTGTTTCCAGCCATGAGATGGTGAACAAGTCTGTGAATTATTACTTCACTCTAAAATAACTACAAAATAAAATAAGTTTAGGAATTCTTAAGGCAATTATCCTCGGACATGAGATCCTATGCAGAAACAATCAGTTCGGCTTCATGTTTTTGCCTCCGGAGGTCTGACCCAGAGGGAAGCGTGTGTCTGCAAAAACAACCTTGAGTTTAAGCCAGTATATTTTTACTTAACTTCACACACATGAAAAACGATCTGCATCAGTTATTCACACAGTCAATGAAGGGTTATCTAAACGGCACAGGTGTGAAACAGATGATATTCCCTGAACAGAGCTGCATTCCTCTGGTCCAGATCAATAAACAAAAACACACAAAACAAGGCTGATGTAGAAATCCTCAAACAAACAGAGGCAATGTTTTCAACGCGACAGACTGTTTTTATATCAAATATCGTCTGAAATCCTGGTGCTGAGTCATCGCTGCCTCAGTGACTCTTTACACATATGACTCACTATTGATTTCAGAGTTCTTCACCTCCACTGTGAGCTCATTGAAAATCAGACCCCAAAACTCCAGTTCTCTATGCCGAAGAGGCCGTTGACAATGTGTCCATGTATAAACACGAGGTGCTAACAATCCTGAGGGTAAACTTTGAAATTGGTTATTATCTAGAGCTTATGTATTTATAGAGGACATGCCGGTAAGCAGATTGTAGCTTGAGGGGTATTTCCGCTCACTGCATGAACACTGGAGACCTGCAAAGTCCTTTGTGATAGGCTGGAGAGGAAAGCTGTGCTAATACGAAGGTATAGTTGACTGCAGAGAAACTTTACAGTGTTCTGTTCCTGTAATTACATTCCTTTATGTGCATACAGGGAGCCAAGAGGCTGATGCAAGGGTTCCACCTCAGTTGGATCACAAAAATATCCAAATGTGGTTCATAGGAGTGATGCTAAGATAATGAAAGACTGCCTATGCTGATGGCAGGATGACTAAAGGATGTGTGTAAGAGGACAGCTGAGAATGAAAACGTGAATTTGAGGGCTTGGTGCATGATAGGATTTTAGCACGTGGCATACCGAGACTTGTTTGTCAACAGCTCATTCTCATGGTACCACTCCAATGTGGGGGCAGGCTCTGCAGTGAACTGGCAGTGGAACACTGCCTCCTCATTCTTCAACACCACCTGGTCCTCAGGAGTGACGACAGGCTGAGGGAAACTCTTATCTGTATGACAAAAGGAAAGAAAGAATGGGTATGGTTAAATCTAGTTCCACCTGTGTGGATGCTTGAGCATCACCGACAAACTGGCTTTTATTAAAAGCTGCCAACAGCAGTGTGAAGCTGGTGAACAAGCAAGTGGTGGTGCGTGTCAACACTGCAGGAGCCTTTGGGGAGACTTAATGAGGTCAGTGAACAGACCCAGCAGCTTATCTTTTTTTCTACCTCTTGGGTTATAAAATCACGCACAGGAGATCATCTCTCTCTTCAGAGGTAATCTAAAGACAAGCTATTCATAGAAATTGGGGTTAAAACTCAAGCGAAAACAACTACAGTGGAAACAAAACAGAAGAAATGGGCAGGAATGAACCGGACCCTTTATTCTGCATTTTTTAGAATGGATGATTCAGTTTTTTACCCCCCCCAAAAAAGCTTAAACTGCCTCTTTCTTTTTTTTTTAAATTCGGACTGTGACCATTTTCACCCTGGTAGTTCCTGCCTGGGCCAACACTGGGCTGCCCTAACCTGCCAAACGCAGAGATTTGGTAGGGTGGAAGCTGGACGAGGCGTTATTACCAAAACTCCAAACACAAAGCGAAGGGTTTTGAGCTCAATAAAGAAATGGAAACAGGAAAATACCCCTAATCCAGGTTTATGGGTGTAAGTAAATACTTAAAATCTACACAGCTGAATAAAGTACGCTGCCAGATGTAGTGTTAGAATATGGCTATGGTTTGTTGAAAAAGAAGGTGTGCACCTGGAGAACATTTGTTCCACCCAGGAAGTCGGTGGGCAAGCCTTCCCTTCAGATTTCTAAGTGGTTATTAATTGAAAAACCAGCCTGAATCTGTTAGCATCTCTATAATCACGTCCAACAGAGGGGCAGAGGGTGGCAACACGTAACTGGAAACTCAACAATTATCCAATCTTCTTTCACCCAGGTGCTAACCTTGCGTGCCTATTCTGCAGGTGGTTAATTAAAGTGAAAAAAGGCATTAGGTTTCTTGCACAGATGTGCTACTGTATGAGCCGTCCTAGTTCTAAAGCGTACTACAAGGTTAATACACAAAGAGCATGCATAGACACACACACAGTAAAAAGAAAAAAACAGAAGCAGCAGGAAAAAAACAGCTACCTTGTACAACACAAGATCTCTGAAAGCTGCAGTTAGTGCCAGATCAACAGAACGACCTTGCTGCTGGGGGAGCTGATGTTNTTGTTCGCTCTGCAGTTGTTTATAATAGCATTTCTGTCTGCACGGGGGGCAGGGGAAGAAGATGCTAGCACGCACTTTGATAATCACATTAGAAACTCCATCAGTTTCTTTCCCTGCTCTCTCTCACCACTAATGGACTATGCCCTCTTCTCTTCAGTCATTTCTAGCTGTGCGAGTGTGGAATAAAACATCCAGAAAATCCGCCATGGGTAATAGACGGAGATATATCATGTGTGTTCAGATTTGATTTTAAATAAGTTTAAAAATATATCTGAAGTGGATATGTAAATGTGTCAGTGCAGCCCCTCCAGGTAGAGCAGAGTGAACCCTCACCGCCATCTGCTAGAAGGTAGACGTAGTTCTAGGAAGCTGCTGACTAGATTACTGAGTGTTGGCGACCCCCGCCAAAACAAATACTAAAAAGGAAGAGCTTGGCGGATGGGGGCAGACGGGGGACTTTGTCTGAGCAAGCTAGAAAGTGAATAAAAAGAGGGAATGCAATCATCAAAACAAAGCAGTGAGTCAGACAAAACATTATCTTCGGACTACAAAGCCCTGTGGGAACGTGACTCATGGACAGATTTTGTGTGAATACAGCCAAAGAGCAGCTTCAGTCTGTCCACTATGGGCTTACTGCTCTCTGGATGCTCACCTCCTGGATGCTGAGCTCTGACAGCCACAGACATAATGAGAGCAGAGACCTCTTTCTTCTATCAGCAGACTAATTTGAAGACTAAATCCTCATGGGTATTAAGACTCAAAAACACAATCGCAGTCCGAGGGAAGTTTAATTCCTTAAATTGAGGGGCTTTCAGAGCACAGAAACATTGGCACGGTTCTTATAGCTAATTCCACTTTTTTTCAATTGCAGTTAATAGAAACTATTTAAACTGATTTTTTTTTTTTATCTCTTTCTTTAGTGTAGAAGCTTAAAAAAACAGTGAAGTAGCTAAACTGTTAGTCAAAATGACAATTCTGATTGGTCAAAATTATGCAAGTACAAAACAAATAAATTAACATTAAATCAATAACATTTACAAAAACAGTGTCACACACTCTCACACACACCTATAATGTTGAGTGTAAAGTTGGTGTGGCTGCAGACGTGTCCTGCTGCATTTTTGGCGCAGCAGTAGTAAAGACCGTTATCGTCTGGACTGGCACTCTTGATGGTGAGCGTCCTCTCCTTGTTGTTGATCTGATGGCTTTTCTCCGTCAGCTTCACTCCATCTTTGAACCACTGACACGTTGGCCTGAGAGGGAGAGGATTGAAGAGATCACTCATGAGAAAGGGTAAGTAAGAAAGGGACGATTCAAGAATGAGAACAGGAGAAAACATGGGACATGTAGCAATGAGAGAGGACTTAAAAGGAGAAAAATATAGTTTTCCAACTTGAATCTTGAACCCTTGGACTCACCGTGGATGACCATCGATATGGCAGCGCAACGTGACCGGCGTGGAGCTTTCTATCTCCCCTTCAGAAAAAGGTTCCTTCAAAGTCACACTACCACTCTCTAACCCTGCAGAGGCAGAAAAAAACAGGAGAGAGCATAAGTGAGAGGATGGAGGGAACATAGGAACAGGACGAATAATCACAAAGAAAGACAGGAGCAAACATCGAGTTAAGTGGCCGCCCTTTCATCTGTCCACACAGGACGAGACTAATGGGTGCAGCAGGGATGAAGACACTCAGGGACATCACTGTGACAGCACTATGACTACGATAGACAAAGCAGCGAGCTAGCACATCGCTCGGTCGGCTTACATCAGCATACCACTGCACTCGCCAGAGCGAGATGGGCATTTACTGTGCTTTTTACGGACATTTAATGGATAGTTCATTGACTCACTCTGTTAAAAGCGATGCACTGCTGTTAGAGCAGGCCATAAAAATGAGGCAGAAGTGAAAGCAGGCAACAGGGCTGTGATGAACATGTTTCAACGTAGCACTTGTCAGTTTCACATAAGAAAAAGATGGATTAAACCATCCTTCAACATTGACTTGATTCACAGTTGCCCCCTGAATAGAAACAAGCATTAGCATTGAAAAACAAAGAGTATAATGTGGTTTTTGACCATAGACACCGAGCTTCACAGTACATTTATGTGTA
>JAPMNP010718747.1:0-14176 GCA_029874935.1 Atherina boyeri | reverse complement strand
AATTTCTTACATAGGTCACGATTTCACATGATTGCAGTACCAGTTTCGGCCAGAATCTTACATATGGTACCTTTAATTGTTTCAAATGTGAAGAAAAATGTAATGTAATTAATTGCAACATGTGAACAGTAATTGCATATTTATGTTATCGGTGGTGAATCAAATTGTATGATTTCAATTGCAATTCTCTACCTCGATAATACTCATCAGTTGGGACACAGTGATTGTTACATCTCAGGTGTTGTGAAAAAAAAGGGTCACTTACATGTTATCATAGATAGATTTATATAAATATATGGAGATGATATCCCATGCACATATATAGCTATTGAACAGTCATTCATTTACTTCATGGGAATCTACATGCACATATTTAGAATCTCTGCAAATCTAGTGGACCACATGTTTCCCTCTTCCATCTGTTTGATTAATATCCATCATTTTTGCAGAGCTGCCCTTTTCCTAAACAGATGTCTTGAAGAAGCATCTTCTTCAGCGGTCGTGGCTAATAGCTTGGTCTGTATACTTGGACATAGCTTGTCTCTTAAACAATAGACCTCATTTTATTTTACACAGCGCACGCAGGCTGTGGAAATTTAATTAGCTGCAACTACAAAATTATCAATGAGTGAATTATACAAGGCAGGCTCTTTTCATCTGAAGCACCAGCATAATTAAATTGATATAAAATATCATTAGAGGTGACAGGCTGTTAAAAGACATAATTGACCGCCCTTTCAGTGAAGTGCTGCTGTCACTCAGTAAAGTGCTGCCATCTAGTGAGATGACTTGGTATTAACTTGCAATAACAGCAACGATTATTCATCAACATTTAATACTATTGACACGACATTCTTTATAGAGGATATCCACATTTAATCATCAAAGATCATTCTTTGCAGATTTCTTGTCATGATGTGAAATCAATCACTGTACTACAGTATATGTAGAGAAGTGGGTGAATTGTTACAATCCAGCTGTAGCCTCATGGGAAGAAATCCTACTTTTAAAAAACCTCACAAACAGCAGATCCTTTGAAGGCACTGAAACATCCCAAAGATATCCAAATCAAAGTCTTTCTGATATTCCGACTAATAAATGTTACATATGGGAGGGCTATTCTTACTCAATTGATACAGATTGCTTGAGAAAAGCAAAAAAAGAAAGGGACAAAAATGTTAAAAGGTTTGTCGTGTCAGAAGAGTAGTGAACAAGTTAAAAAGGGAACAGCTAATCTGATATGAAATCAAAATATAACTATACAACTTTAATTCAAAAGCTGGGGGAATATAGTAACATCAGTAACATCTGTAATGGGTACTACTTTACAAAACCACAAGTTGCTAAATGAACAGGAAGCTATACAACACTGCTGAAATCCTACTGAAATCATCTGAGAAAAAAATAAGGAGTGTACACAGCCAAGTGTAATGTGGTTAGATGGTTTCAGTAGTCATATTCCTTATCAATGAACTTGGCCATCGTGGAAAGCTGGACGTTTGTTGTGCCCTCATAAATGGTACCTACACAAGCAGACAAAACAAAAACATTAGACAAAAAATAAAAGAAACAATCATTGTGGCTACTAAATCTGCTTTCACTTTTCTGGAGACAAGGAAGCTTATTATGCAGCTGAACTTGCTGGTTCTCCAGCTGCAGAACTAGGGAGGCCAAGAGGTGGTGATGAAAGCACAAGTGATTTTTTGCCCTGACAGCTTCCTTGGCTGTGTGTTGGTACAATGGCACTCTTAGAGGTCAGGCAGGGGAATTCCTGCATGTGGAGTCCGATTACAGCTGTTGCTATCAGGCTGTCTCCCCACCCCACTCTGCTCCAATCACAATCTGCTACACCTGACCTTCCTGAAGCAGTTGTGTCCTCAACACAGTGCAACTTAAATCACAGTTACATACACCGCCTCTTATGTCTTAAACATAATTTTTTTGTTCAGCAGTGCAGAATCTCAAGCAGGCTCACCAATTTTGCAGTCTCTGTAGTATTTCTCTATGGGGTAGTCTTTGGTAAAGCCTACTCCTCCCATCCATTCAATGCATTTTGATGTAGTTAAGGTTGCAACCTGGTAAACAACAAAACAGAAAATTTAAAACTGATGTTCTCTCTTTTTTCAAGAGATTCCTGGCAAAGATAACAGAACCACACAAGAGAGAAATCATAGAAATCCCAACAGTGATGGATTGGGAAGACGGTAGACAAGATTCAACAACAGATAAAATCTAAGCCAACTTCAATTGGATGTTTGAAATCACACAAAACAGTTTTTAACACTATTTATATGATGAAAATGTATTGTTGTTAATAAATGATGGTCACCTCAGCAGAGAAGTATTTAGCCATGCAGGCCTCCTTAATGAAAGGTCTGCCAGCTTCTTTCAGACGACCAGCGTTGTACGTCAACAGCCGTGCAGCTTCAATCTGTGTAGCAACATGGGCTATTTGGTGCTGCATGCCCTAGAATAAAAAAGATGGATAACAGAAGAACTGATTGATAAACACAAAGGCCTCTGCAATATTATCAGCAACATGTTATGCAGAAGAACAGAGTCTGATCAAGACTGAAACCTGGAAGTCGAAGATTCGTTTTCCAAACTGCACCCTCTGTCTGGTGTAAGGAATTGTGTGGTCAAAGCAGCCCTGGGCCAGTCCAACCATCTGAAACACACAGGGAGAAGGTTAGCACATGTAGCATTTCCTTGTTAAGAACAAAAAATTATTTAATGAAAAAGTACAGATGAATACCTGCGCTGCAATTCCAATCCTGCCCTCATTCAACATTCCAATGGCGTACTTGTACCCATGACCGATCTCTCCCAAAATGTTCTTCTCCGGTACCTGGAATGGAGACTATCAGGTAAGCATCCTTACCCATTATGCACTGGGCTGATGTTTGTCCATAATTTGGTTGTACCTTGACATTATCAAAGTTGAGCGGGCAGGTGGAGGACGCACACAGGCCGAGCTTCCTCTCCTTCTTGCAAATCTGTAGCCCCTCAGTGTCCCGGTCAACAATGAAGCATGTAATACCTTTGTATCCCTACCAATCATAGATAAAATGTCTTTAATTTAGCTCATCACAGAGATACACATTTAAACCTAAAATACATCACAACAAACCATAAAAGGGTGGGCATGATACATAAATCTGTCCCTATAAATATATAGTTATCATCCAAACTCCAAAGTCAGAAGTTGGAACTCCAAAGGCATGTGTGTTACTCACAGCAGAAGGATCCACATTAGCCATCACCAGGAAAACACCTGCATGCTCTGCATTACTGATCCACATCTTGGATCCATTGATTACATAGTAGTCCTTTTGTTTTTCAGCACGCGTCTTCAGAGCAAAAGCGTCGCTGCCGGACTCTGCTTCAGAGAGGCAGAAGCTTCCAATCTGTCACGACAGGATAACAAGCAGGAAGGCATTATAGCACATGTGAAGCAATATGTTAAACCAGTCAAAAAGTCTGATAGCATTTTATCCATGTTGAATCTTTATGTGCAATAAGTAAAACTCCCAAAAGAAATTACAATACTGTGAGACGTGTAAATAAAAACAGGATTAAATAGCTGGCAAATAATATAAACCCTCAAATTATTATGACTTACCTGATAAATGAATGCAGTTTACATGAAAAATACAAGCTAATTTTAATTTGACTGAAATGTTAGCAGCATGTTTATTACATTAAAAGCAGAACAATTCAACCTTTGAAATGGTTTGTAATTAATGTTTCTGGTTTCTTGAGGTGAGAAATAAATGTTTTAAATGGAAAGCTTTGGGTTTTCCAGAAATACCTCAGATTTTTAGAAAACCTTTTAAACAAAGACTTAGGTTATACTAAGTCAACACTAACAGGAGGAGGAGCGAAGTGAGCGAACAAGGAGTGAAGATGTGCAGGAGATCGGATATGTATGGTGGTCACAGATTGTGCAATGCTTTGAATGTGATGAGAAGTATTTTGAAGTTTATTCTCTGTTTAATGGGAAGATGGGGGTGATGTGAGCTTTGGAGGAGCTGCAGTTTCTGGAGGGGTTTGTTAGGGAGGCCGAAAAGAAGCGAGTTGCAGTAGTCAAAGCGGGACGTAACAAGCCTGTGGACGAGGACGGCAGTTGTGTAGGGGGTGAGAGAGGGGTGGAGACGAGAGATGTTCCACAGAATAAAATATGCAGACCGGGTGATATTATTAATGTGGGAGTGAAAAGACAGCATGTTATTGAGGACAACACCCAGACTTGAATGGATAATAACTCACCATGTCAGTGGACAGTCGGCTGAGGTACTTCTCTTTCTGATCTGGTGTACCAAGTTTGACAAACAGTGTGTTGATGAGTGTGTTTTGGATGTCACAGAGCACAGCCACAGAGGGATCCACTTTTGCCAGCTCTTCAATGACCAGAATTGAGGAGAAGAATGTGGAGCCAGTGCCACCATAATCTGGGTCAATCTCAATTCCCATGAGCTGTTAAAAAATTGAAAATAAAATCAATGTATTGGAAATTAAAATGTTTACACTGATTTAAATGCCACAACACATCCATGTATTTACAGTTACATGAAATACATACTCCCTGGTCAAATAGGGATTGGATCACTCCTGCATCCATTGCAGAATCTTCATCCATTTTTGACACAAACGGGGCGATGCGCTCCTGGGCATATTTCCTTACTGTCAAAAAACAAAACAGGTGTTTGGATTTGTAGTGAATTCTGTCTTTAGCTGTGTGTAGCAACATGTTACCAACCCCAACCCCTTTTTTTTGCTCACCTGCGTCCCTCATCATGCCTTCTTCTTCTGAATATGTTTGAAGGGGAGGAAAGGAGACCATTCCACCTGCCTGGTCTGACGACACAGCTGGAGCAGATTTGGTGGACCTGCTCCTCAATCCAGATTGGCATGTCCCCCATGGTCGAGAGATATGTCTGAGGGACTGAGAACGACAACAACAGAAATATCTACCTGCGCATATGGATAAATACACATTTTCAATCAGGAATGTCAGCTATTCTGAACATTGTTCATCAATAAGTTATAAGCAGTGAGCTTGTTGTGCTGTGGAACAAGTTACTTAGCCAACGTTAGCATCTGCTAAGTGTCGCATTACCTAGCGACAGCAAGGCTAAGTAATTCAAAGATAAAAGACACTACAAGCATAAAACACATTCAAATCAGTACGAAAACCAGTCAAATTTCCACAGCAAAGACCATAATTTGCTAGCTCACCTTTGAGAAAATTCTGACCAACGGGGCAGCCATGGTTTGTTATGAAATGTCTACGCATGCGACCAGCAGAGGGCTAATGCTGCCTTCATGAACCTCTAGCAAGTGCAAGACATTCAAGAAATACAGACGTATCAAGGAAATTATGTATATAGTTTGTTATCAAATTACATAAGAGAAATTATGTACTGCAAAGAGTATGATAGAATACCCATCAAGCTTAGTTAACTAGCATGCTATCTTGACCTATGTATTTGTGGAATCAGCTGTTGTCTAATGTACAACAGTAAGCAAAGGTAACAGTTGCGTTTGGGAGAACACGAGAACACACATGAGAACAGAGAGACGGAAGCTGTCAGACGTTCACAAGGCAACGATTGTGTTCTTTGGTAAGGTACTGTAGCCTCATTGCATGACATTAATGTTGGCTAAACGCTGAAAAGTAAGATGGGATGGTGGTGTTATAAATTATGGGGCAACATAGGCAAGTAGCGTTAGCATAGCTGCCGATAATTATAAGCATAAAAGGCTTTTTTAACAGCTGTGGTTTGCTAACGCTAGCTACAGTCTGATACCAGCTGTGTGATAGGCTACCAAAACTGAGTTGTAACCGTTGTAACACGGCTCGCCGTCACCGCTGGATGTTTTTAGGCCCAACTTTGAAGAAGGAAAATGGAAGAGATAAAGACCGAACCTGTGGACTTTGTGAAGGAATTTCAAGAATACCTGACCCAGCAAACCCAGCATGTCAACATGATCTCAGGCTCCGTTTGCGGAGAAAAGGAGACTACAGCGGAGCAGTTTCAAGCCGGTGGGAAGATAAACAATACATAACAATGGCATGTTTCAGATAATATCTGATCAGGTGATACAGTTATGTTGTGTGTATTTCTAGTCCCAAGATGTGAGCAAAACGGTCTGGACCCCCCATCTGTGGAGGTGAGCCTGTCAGTAGAGGATGGATCAGATGGACAGATGGATGGCTTGGAGAGGACTTGCGATGGAAAATATAAATGCAGCTACTGCAGCTATGCCAACAAGGGTATGGCTCGTTTAATAGAGCACATCCGCATCCATACAGGTCAGTATTCCCATTTCACCTGAAACACAGCAGATAATCTAAACAAAAAATAGAAAGAGCTGCGTTTCTTCTTCTTTTTTTGTATATATCAGCCACACTTACAGTTATGCAGTGCATGTTTTCCTTCCCCTGATTTACTCTTTCAGAGTAAAGTATATTATTTAAAATGCAGTATTTTCTCTCCTCATTTAGGAGAAAAGCCTCACCGCTGCCAGCTTTGCCCTTTTGCTTCTGCATATGAGCGCCACTTGGAAGCCCACATGCGCTCACACACAGGAGAGAAACCATATAAGTGTGATCTCTGTGCCTTCCGATGCAGTGACCGCAGCAATCTGTCACACCACCGTCGCCGCCGCCACAAGCTTCTGCCCACGAGGGTGGTCCGCTCTCCCTTCTCTAACAAAAGAATGTTGGGCACTTTGCAGAAGAGGACAGGCTCGTTGGGATTCAGCCGCCGACTCCTTATCAATTTCAGCCCTCCCTCCATGGTATTGCCAAAACCCGATTATCTGCATGACTTGTCCCACAAGATCCAGCATTTGAATAACAGTGAGTATAAGAACTCCCCCAAGGTGGATGAGAATGAAAACCACAGCAGGAGTATCAATGGTTTGACATTCAAGAACCCCCTGGACCAGCTTTCCACACTTGCTGGCCAATTGGCCAGTCTTCATCCTGAGTCTCAGACTCCTGCTTCTCTTGACAAAGAGTCCTTAAAAGATGAGAAACCAATCCTCATACAGCATATCTCCAGTGAACAGGTTGTAGTGTGTTCAAATGGAGTTCAGACATCACCCCCTAAAGAATCTCCCACCTCAGGCCATGAGAGTTGCAGCCCTGTCCCTGGCTTTGGCTTTGAGAGCAACATGAATAATCTTACTGGGAGTGTTAGCAACAGCCAGCCGAGCACACCCACCCCTGCCCACACTGTACTGGACCAACAGCACTTTTACAAATGCCAGCATTGTCATATTCACTTTTCTGATAATATACTCTATACTATTCACATGGGCTGCCATGGATATGAACATCCATTCCAGTGCAACATCTGTGGACTAATGTGCTTTGACAAATATGATTTTGCATGCCATTTTGCCCGTGGCCAGCATAAAAAGTGATGTGTAGCACTTTATATTTTGTTACTCAGACTTTTCTGCACAAGATTTCTGTCCAGCTTTCAAGTTGAAGAGGACTGCATTAGTGCTCTTGAAAAATATTCCATAATAAGATTATGAGGAGAAAGTGATTCCTGGCCAAGCCTGATGATGTTCGGAGGCATCATTCTGGTTAATGATAACCTTACCTCTTTCTTAAAAGTTACTGTTGTCTTGTTGCCCGGTGTTATTTCAGCAATATAATTAACATAAATGTTAATTGTAGAATCTAGACCAATTAATAAGCTAGTTGAAGATGGCTTAGAAATGCATCTGTCATTTTATATCACTGAAGAGAGGGTACTGAGACTTAAAGGAGCAGTCTCTAGGATTTAAGAAGCTCTACTGACAAAGTTGTAGGATGCAACCACATCATTTTGTTTACTACTGACTTTTCAGAGCTTGTTGCCACAACTACAGTACTGGCTAGAAATACCATAAAACAAAAATAAAGAAAATTATTTTCCAGAGTTGCTAATTGGTTTCTCAGTTCCTTCCAAGGGATACTAGTGCAACATTGCAGACTGGGAGAATTTTTGCCGTTAGTAGATATGGAGAGCTCATTCTAAGATGATGCAAAGCACAGCATTTACAGTTTTACACTTCTGGAAATGTAGTTATGGATATTGCATAACATTTCACCCAAGAGAGTTCCTTAAATCATACACATTTAACTAATTGACTTTATCATGTTAAGGAGCTATCAGCTTTTAAATGTTGGTTCCGACACAATAAACTTAGAAACAAAACAATAGTAAGCAGATGCCACTTGTTCTGTTTTCTTGTATGAACAATAGAGTAACATTTCATGTTTCTGTTTATTTAATTTTACACTCAATGTTTACACTGCCTTTCATGTTAGTTGGGAATGTACAAAATCTCTCATATCCAACAAGACAGCATTGTTTAATACATCTCAGAGTCAGTGTTAGGTAAAGCCATCTGACCACTAATTTCTGTGCTAATGCAACCTTTTTGTGTTTGGCATGTAGCTGTTTTTTATTTTTTTATTTTTCACCGTCATCACGTTGGAGAGAATCATGAAGGTTTTACTCGCATTTCAACAGGCAGCAACATGTAAGTCATTTCATATCAATGACCAAAAGAGTATTTATCATCCAACATTTTAAGCCTAACCACCTTCATTTGGTTTATAAACTGCCATAATGACCACTATAAGTACTCTTTCTTGTTAGTCTAAAGAGACGCCAAAGTTTTCATCTAAGTTAATTTGATGTGCATAATATTTAAATGATCAGAGACTGAAAACCAGCAAGACTCGTTGCTGTTCTGATATCTATACCTCAATATTTTAGCTATACTTACCATTTTTTTTCTTAAAGTGATACTAACTTATACATTTAAAATTCTTTTCACCAATTTTCTTCAATTGTCTCAAGTAGTTTTGTAGAACTATATATCAAATTTCACTGTTTGTTGTTCATGTGGAGACACTTGAAAGATCTGGTGAAGCCCTCACATTGTTAAATATAATGTGAAGAAATGTTAGTAGCTTTTGATTCGTGTAAACTTGGTATAGTAAGTTGTTTTTTTTGTACATGATTATAACATAATGGACGGAAAATGGAAAATTTATATGTTTCATGTTTGCAGAAAACACATAGATCTTTGTAATGAATTTTGATATGAATGTGCTTTTCCAAAAAGTTTTTTCATAACTAAATAAAATGAATGAAATTATACAAATTTTTAAAAAGTTTAGTTTTTATTCAATGCCACATGGTCCACAATGTGACTGGCACATGTTTAGTAAAGACACTATTTATTTACATTTAGAGTGTACAGAGAATCATACATTCACTTTTTGAAATTATGAGGTTTTTTTTCTTAAAGCAATTAATGCTCCTTTATGAAACCCAATAGGATTTCTTTCTTTTTGCCATCAAAAACCTCCACTGCTCTTCTCACCACATGCTCCACATTGATGTCCTCTCCTTGGATGAAAGGCGCTTCCTGGAGGAACTGTGTCCGCAGGTTTTGGAGAAATGTTGCTTTAGATTCATTCAGCTGAGCAGCCAAAGACTTCATGTGTTCAGAAGAGAGTTGATTTTCTAAATAAAAAAAGCAAGAACATTATCATTAGCTTATGCAAGAAGTGAAATCATTAAAGATAATTATTAACAACAACCTCTGGCTGTCTTCATAGAATGAGATATGAGACGTCGACAAGCCTGGTCGGCCTGGTGGACCACACTGGTTGCGCATTTCAGACGATCAGCATCCTGCAACATTTATGAAACTAAATCACATGAATAGTTTACGTCAGCAACTGCATGTTAAAATTCCAAGACCATTTATCACAGTATTGAGCAACAGTGACACACCTTTTGTTCAGTGTTGTCTTGGGCTGGGCTCAGTGGGTTACTTAGAGCAGAAGAGATCAACTCCATCACTCTCTGGCTGAGGATAATCCACACAGGAAGAGAACAGAAAATTCTGATTTATGCAAGTAAATTTCACTAATAAATGTTAACAAATGTTTCTGAGCTTTGTTACATGTCACATTTGGAAACATTTTCTGCAGTGTTGAGAAAGATGCTCTGCAACTCCCATGAGTTCTTCTGTGGATTCGGAGACTCCAAACGTTTCACCATCTCCAATATCACTTCAGTGGGAATGGGTTGAGACCGGCTTTGGTTTCTGCTGATGCAGGATTCCAAATCACACTCTAGATATATCTGGCAGAAACCAAGCGAATCTGCAAAGATAGATAACTTTCAAAATTTATTTCATTACAAATAGTGTCATATAATGCAGACAGCGTTCTTACACTTTCTTGAAAGTTGGAATACTTCATATCGCATGCTGGAATAGTAGAAGTTGTCATCCAGCAGGAAGAGAAGTGGTGCCTCCACAGACTTCAAACCTGGCTGCAGCAGAGCTCGAGTGCATCTTTCCCACGCAGCTCTGTTAATCAGAGAGCTGCTTGGAAACTCTGGTAACATTTCGGGCCTTTCCAAAAACCCTTCAATGCACTGCAACACAGCTTGTCTGTAGGACTTCCATTCTGTATGCTACAAAGGAAAAGGAGTTTTTGAAAACATCACCACACTAATGGACCTGTCAGAGGTTTATTTCTTATTTGCTTCTTAAGTACAAACATTGTGCTAAATCACAAAAATAACTACTTTTACTGTATTGTTTTTCCTTCCATGGGAAACGACTAATATAATTATTTTAGAAGTTGCAATTGAATATCAAAAAATATCCACTAAAACAAACCCCAGAGTGCATATTATGTCTAAAAATCTTTTAGATTTGACAAAATTAATTCCAAGCACAAATCTATTTAAATCTATCTTAATCTAGCCTACTATTCACCATTTCTTGCAGTTTGACATCATGCTCCAATTCTCTAGTCCGAAAGGCATTTTCTGGAATCAGGTCATCATAAGGCACCACAGTTGCTCTCCATCCATACTCTGTGACAGAGCTGAGGATCCTGCAGGCCAGAGTGGACTTCCCAGCCGCTGGCAGCCCGCAAAGGACGCACAGACACACCGGAGGTCTGGCGACTCTCTCGGCCTCTGGTGCTGCCATGAACTGCCAGCTAATCGTTTCAAAACTTAGATTTTACATAGTATACAACTCTACTTTCATGGCTGTAGCAAAGACAGTTAAAGAAAGGGCTGTAGTAGTCATTGACAAACTTCCGCGTTACCCTACGTCAGGACGTTAGCACGTATTTCCGCTGATTATCCTTTCAGAATAAAACTCTACAAAGGGAGAAGACGGAAATGAAATACATTTTTTTAGTAACTTTATTTATACAATGTATGCCATACAAAACAAGACATATGTCCAAATAACAATTACAATTCATCATAACTGGAAATGAAATACATAAATGATGTAGTTTAGGCTTTGCTGACTCATCAAATATAGAGATGGTGGTATAACAATTGTCATCAATTGCATTGTTCAACAGCCCGATAAGATAAACTCATTACATAAGTAAATCTGTTTGGAGGAAAAAAAAAAAAAATATTATATATATATATATATATATATATATTTTTTTTTTAAATAGACATGAAAAAGAACAATTCATGAAATTAAAACTTTGATTCTGTAAACAACTTAAGACAGAAACAAAAAGGCACTTTGAGAGGCATTCCTTTCCATTTTGAATTCTTCCAGCTGTATACTGTATTCCTCTGAAATGTCTTCGGGAGTGGAGAGAAAAATGTACAGATAATAGCCTACAACTTTTATGTAAATGAAACAAACCAAAATGAAAACCACAACAAACAAAAATAATTGTACACTTTTATTATATATTTTTTATGACAATATAACAATCAAAAGTTGAAATCAAGCTTTAAAATACTTTGGGGGAAAAAAATTGCATAAAATACAAATATTTATTACTTTAACAGTTCATGTGCACAATTGTCAAGTGATTAGCAAGGACAGAATAAAAATGAACAAATACTCATAAATAAAAAAATTGAAAAGCCGCATCCACCACCACAATACTCCAGTCAACCTTAAGGTGCTGACACGTAACAGTGAGTGTCAAGTTACTGTACCACAGTTTGTTTGTTTTTCAAATACACAGCTGAACTGTAGTAACCCTCATACATTCACAAAATAGTTGAAAATGCTGTATAAAAAGAAACTCAAGCTGGCAGATTCCCAGGGATTGGTCTGGGCATTCCTGGGCCCTGCACAGGAGCAGTTGGAAGTGGGGGAGCGTTGTTTGTTTCTAAATTCCAATAGTCCAGTTCTCCATATCTGAAACTGAAAGGATGTGTGTGAATTTAGTTAAAAGCTGTAACATGGGTTTGGTTGTGCAGTAAAAAGGTTAGTCTATGTGGGGAGGAAAAGATTGATTCAGTGAGATATAAATTAATCAAATAAAATGAATGAATGAATGAATGAATGAATCAAGCTCATACCCAGAAATTGGAGCTGATGTAACTGATGGATCAGGCTAGATTAACACAGGAAAAACACAAAACAAAAAACAAAAACACAGCAGAATCAGATATCTATTAAAAAGGTATACTGAAAAGTGAAGAGACACACATTTTTTCTGATTTACATTTTTCTCTTCTGTTGACTGAATTTTCAACATAAACCTCACTTCTCAGAGCAAAAGCCCTGACCTCCCTTTGCTGCTGCAATAAGTGCATATCTACCTTATCAGGTGGAAGCTGTGCTGGAGGCTGGGTTGTGGAACCACTTTGAACATCGCTGGTGGCATAAGCATTTGCATTTCCATTTCTGTCATTACGTGATCTGAGAAGACAAGGGGAAAAAAAGACAACATTGAGGACAAGCACATCTTTTTTCATCAACATATCAAAGCAACTGTTCATTAAATATTTAATTAAAAATCTTAAAAGTGAGTAAAGGTTTACTTAGGGCCTCGTTTTAGGCAGATGTCCAAGGAATCTCTCTTAAAGATGTAGAGGAGCACCAGAACGAGAAGGGCAAGAAGAGGAACCACCAAAAGAAAGAAGATCAACAGGCCGTTCCTGAGGGAGTAATCTGAGGTAAAGAGGGTTTGACATTAATAATTGATATATTGAGTTGATATGAGGTAATATGATACCCTCGTTCAGTTACCTTAAGCCACACTACACCTGTATATGATAACTATGTCTCTAAAAACAACAAAAATATTTAATTTCTAAGTTCCAGGCTTTCATAATTAGAATTTAAGCATACAGCTTTAGATGAGCAGCAGGGTTCCATGGCATAATTTGACAGATTAAACCTACCTATCTCAGTAGGACCACTGTCAATGCTGCCACCTTTTCCTGATCTGTCACAGTGGGGTGGAGCCCAACCGTTTTCACAGTGACAGTGACCTTGATCATTACAAACCTGAAGGAAGCATAGCAAAATATTCAGAGAAGTCCTTACTGGTAATTTTCAGAAAGTAAACAACACTTCAGGAAGTATAACCGATTTCAGCAAATAAAACCCATGACATCCTTATTTACCCCTCGGCCATTGCAGGTAGTCTGAGCATCACAGTCCAAGTTGGGTAGCAGAGCAGAGGCATTCAAACACTGAAAGTCCAAACAGGTCTAAAGGAGATGACATAACTTATTGATACAGTCAAATGAGTCACCTCTTTCACTTCCATTTCTTTATACATCTCCACCCTGTGGCATAAACACTCCTTAAAATAGTTTTCATCTGTAATAATAGACTTACCTTTCCTTTACCACAAGGGCTGCCAGGATTAACATAGGCAGGATCGAGCACATCTGTGCCCAGGTTGAAGTCTGCATTAACACAAGTGAACCCTTGAACCACCTGGATACTGACGTGGGCACCAGGAGGGGGATTATTCACGTCCACATTAGTGCACTGCACCTTTCCACACATAGCATTTCTGAAACACAGACATTTTCACTTCATGAATCTATATCTGTGCTAAATTGTAACATCCATTAGTAAAAACCAGAGCACTTACGCCACGGAGCATTTGATGTAGTTTCCACTTGTGGTGATTCCGCAGTTGCCAAATAAGTTTCCTTTCGTATTTGCATGTTCAAAACAAATATCTGCTGCCTTTACTGCAGAATCTGCCCAAGAGAAAAATTATATGCAATATAAAACGTATTCAAGAAGAGTTATCTAATCAATATGAGCTTAAAAAGTGCAGACTCAACTTAATTTGAGGGTACTCACACCAAATTAGAGGAAAGGTTTAGGAATTACAACT
>JAPMNP010718718.1:0-15737 GCA_029874935.1 Atherina boyeri | reverse complement strand
GACCATGCTATGTAGAAACTTACTAAATATGAATATACTCCAGTTAAAATGACTGAAACAAACCGTGCTCAACCTGACAAGCCACACTTTGTTTACATGTATACAAGTATTAATATTCAGCAGAAATAAACAACCCCAGTCTGCATTTAAGTGGACCACACTTAATATGATATGATCAATGGCTTTCATTCATTAAGGTGATAAGTCCCACCCTCCCCCCTTACTCACAGTGAGGAAGTCAATACCATGTTAAAGAAAATCAATGTTGTTGTTCTCCCACTGAAACTCTGCATTTAAACTCTTAGCCTCAGGAGATCAAAATAACACATCAGTTTTTTAATTTAAGATCTGATGTTATTGTTATTGTACAAATACACTAGTGATCCTGCTTATGAAGTGAACCAAAGCCAAATATTTGACCCCCTATGGATAGAATTGTGAATCACTCCTCTTTATCTGCAGCATGTTTTGTTTTAAGCTTAGAATATAACAGCAAGATTTTGAGTTAAAATATGGATATTTTTTTGTTATCTATTTTGTAAAGAAGTCTGGCAACAGTAACCCATTATATGTCAGCACAATATAGCTGACTGGTGACCACAATGAAAATGTAAAGTAACTGGTAAGAAGTTAAAAATCAGTTTGTTGCTGACTGGCTGGGATAGGCAATGCAGGTGGTGGGTGTGGCCTTTCTGCTAATATGGTCACGTCTGTTGTAGAGAACGAATCAATGTCTAGGTCAAGCAGCACAAAGGTTTCTCTAGAAAGGTCAGAGTTCACTTCAACCCAATGTCCAGTCCATTTTATCCCAAACTCAAGCTGGATTGAAAAGAGTTTGAAATTAGGTTAAAAAAGAGAGATAATTTGGTTGTTTGTTTGTTTTTGCTGTTGTTGTTATCAATATTCTACACTAAATGGTACAGTGGTAATAAGTTATATTTGCCAGACATACAGCTACATACTTTAGAACACTGTAAAAGAATACAACGGTTATCATACAACTGTTTAAATCTTGGATGTGCATAATAATGTAATCTAAAAGTAACCCTGCATCAAGGAAAACTCTTCCTGGATGTAAAAGTTTTTTCGAAAGGACCAACACTCTTCATTGTGGAGAGTCAGACCCGTTCATTGTCAATGACAAACTAGCCTTTCTTTAACAAAAGCTCTCTGCTTGACAGGGCAACAGAGGGCCAGATCTAGTGAAAGGGACTATGGACAGAGAGAAAGAACAGCAGGGCTCCCCAGCCAGAGCAGGCTTGTGACATCACAAAGCCTTTCTCCTGTTGACCCCCGACCCCCGAGACCTCTGGACAGAAGGGGAGCATAGAAGAGTCCCATCCTCCACTCCCTGCCTACAGCTGACCAAAAAACCTTTAACCCTCTCCTTGTCTGAAAGTGAGGACCAGACTAAACTTGAATTTGGATCTATTTGCAGTCAACATCTAGAAAAAATATTTTGTTTTTTCTTACTGGATTATAAACAATGAGGACAAGAGTACAGCAGAGTTATGCAGAGTATTTATGCATTTCTAAAAATAATTTTTTATGCACATCTATAATCATAAACCTTTTCTTGTATAAAAGTTGGAAAGTTTTGAAATCTTGCATATTGGTCATTTTTCTAAAAACCTTCCACTTTTAAAAGTCAATGCCAAAATCATAGCACTGCAGTGTATTGTGGATGACCAATCTGGTTTCCATGACACCAGCCATGGGATATCCCCTCTAAGACTTTTGAAAAGTGTCCATGGTAGACCAGGCTCAGTGAATAGACGCAGCTGTCTTGTCCACTGATATGTGGACAAACAAATGCCCTGAAATCTAGCCTTTTCTTCTGGGGCAGTGAGGGGCACTCCAAACAAAGGCTACAAGGCAAATGGCCTTTTAGAGTTACCTCTGTGTAGTAGACTATTCAGCAATTACACCGAGCTGTAGTCTGTAGCGACAATGTATTTCCACAAACATTTAAACTGATAGACAGAGGGATCGTTTCTAACTTTATGCCAATGTTTACAGATTGTCTTCATAAGTGTGAAAGTGGAGGCTTTCCTAAAAACAGGGAGAGCCTGATGTCCACAAGCTTGGGACTGCCTATTTATGGAGTATTTATGAGCTTTTGGATAGACTCCCCATCTATCTTTAACTATGTCTTAAAATGATCCTATAACTGGCCTGACATCTTTAAACTCAAGTATGAACAACTTACAATGACATGGAAGCCCAGGCTTTAGGAGTTTTACCCAGTAAAAAAGAAAAAAAAAGGTGTGGGGTACATCTGCTTCACATCTCCAGGTTTATTGTCCATGAACTGCTGTACTGTTGCTTTAACACCATAAAGTCAATATCACCAACAACTGTAACCAATCTCGGCTCCAACAATGGGGGGAAAAAGCCTGTATTAGTACCAGATCATTTATTTAATGTTTAGCTCCATACTTACTTGCGATAGTCAGACGTGATCTTTGGCTTAAGATAGCCCCATATCTGTTTTGGGACAGGCACTGGTAGAATCCTTCATCCGAATCTTCCTTGGTATGCTTTATCTTTGGTATGTACAAGGAGCCATTGGGCAGAAACTGCAAGTGTTCACTTTCTGCCAACTTAACTCCATTCTTTAGCCACTTAATAGTTACTGGAGGCTGCCCATGTGCCTGACAGTCCAACACAGCAGGATCCTTTGGTAGAAGAGTAACATCACTGGGCTCTGTGATGAAGGACAACTCACTAAAACATAAAACACCTGTACGGAAAGAATTTGGAACATCAGTAAAAGGTTGAATATGTTTCTGTGTGATGAAGGACTATAGCTGCAAAAAAGTAATAAAAAAAAGACATAAGCATGTATAGCTAACAGGCATAACTTCAGACTTTGTAGAAGATGGCCTATATAGAAAAATATATTTAAAAATACATGACCACACAAAATTTTGCCTTTCAGTAATTAATTGTAACTGTAAAAAATATACCATACATCCATGTCTTAAAATGCAGTGCTAAAAAAAGACTTAATTTAACCAGAACACCATGATGAGCATCACAAATATCAGACACGAAGCTGATGGTTCGTATCCCAGCAGACTGAACATATAGCATAAAGTTTCAGTGGAGCAATGTGTCTGTTTAAATATTACAGATAAATATATTTGAAAAAGATTGAGAGGCAAAAGCTGACTCAAAGCCAAAAACTGGCTATGATACAGGCAGGTAGCACGAGCGCTATTACAAATCGGCAGCCAATTCAGGGACCGAAAATAAGGTCAGCGCAATTAACTACAACTTATTGACAACTATAATACCAATAATGAAAACATCCTACTTACTTGATAAAGGAAGGAACAAAACAAAAATAAGCCAGCGTTGGCAAAGCTTCATCTTAAAATTAGCCATTTATCCAGATTTTCGTTTCATTTTCTCCCTCCGCAAGCTGACGCTCTCCAGCGTGCCAGTTAATCCCCAGTATCACTACTGCTGATACAAAAGCACCAGCGGCTCTACTGGGGTGCCGGGGTGGTTCACTCCGCCCTCTCACGCATGCGCAAACGCCTTAGCACGGACGCAAGAGTGACAAAAAGTGGGGTCCAGCTTTTTAAAAACTACTTTGTTTAGAACATTTAGGCTACAGAATGTACTTGTCACTGATCAGATGCATTCAGTACTATGACATCCTCACCTGTACGTGCAAATGATGGAAGGTTTTCTATGGTAAAAACAGAAATAACCCCATTGGGACTGTGATGCCTAATAATTTGCATGTTTTCTTATGTTTGTTTTTGTTTTTGTTACATTAAAAACTGTACACATAAAACAACTTTTAAACCTTGCTTTGGTGGATTGGAGTGCAGCCCACAGTTTATCCCTATGAATGAAATCTTTACATTTGGTCTCTTGTTTTGTTATCAACAGCTTTATGTAAAAGAGAACTGTTTGTGAGTTGAAATTGACTTTTTTGTGTTGCATTTTTTTATTTACCTGAATAAACATTGATAAAAGCTCTCATACCACATTTCTGTTGTAAGGGCTTATGCATCATATTTTCATGTTTGCAATGTAATACCATATAGGTGCCTTTATTGTAAACATTTGCTATTTCTGCCTACTAAACATGCAATACATTTTTAGATGTCTCAGTGTAGTTTACTTTCCCTTTATTTCATGCAGTTTCTGTGCGTTCTAACTTGATTTGAGCATCCAAAGAAGGAGTGTATTGTACATAAAATAAAGCAAAATAAATATATTGAACTGAATTTCCTGAATATTCTTAACATATTATCTAAAGCTGTGGTACATCAAGCACTAACTGGTCGTGTTTACATATAACCTACAAAGTGATCAGTAATAAACATCTGATTGGAACATGCTTGGTAAGATTTTTTTTCTGTATATCAGATGTTTTGCACAACTGAATAAGATGAACATAGTGAATTATCAGTTATCAGTTTGCAGGAAGGTCACTGAACAGCATCTGCTCCCTCCACAGAAGCTGGTAATTATGAAGAGATATTGATGGCTGCATGTCAGCTGCTTAATGAATTCAGATATTGATCCAGCGACCGTGCCTTTTGACAATGACCCTCTCGTCTCCAAGCCTATGTTCAATAGCACTACAATGGGCTCCTGTGGTGGGATCAGCCATTGCTGGATCAGCAAAACACCAATCCACTGGAACAGGTAAATAAAGTCCTCACAGTCAGACTTCACAAAAATATCCCACTTTTGCTTTTCACTTTATTGGTAAATGTTGTGCAATGACTTTAAGAGATTACTGCTTCAAGCATGCACTTCTACACTTCAATATCCAATCAAATGAGGAGACCGGAGTGTAATTATGTATTGATTAGAACTAACTATTGATTTAATCATCTAAGCCCTTATAGATATAATTTAAGGCTCAAACCAGTTGTCAGGTTTATAGCATCTTGTAATGTGTTTACTCAGTAGTTAAGATTCTGACGTTGCTTTTATGTAAAATTG
This sequence comes from Atherina boyeri, assembly GCA_029874935.1. Lineage (NCBI taxonomy): Eukaryota > Metazoa > Chordata > Actinopteri > Atheriniformes > Atherinidae > Atherina > Atherina boyeri. Next base: position 10,763 of record JAPMNP010718718.1, on the reverse strand, counting down.
TATAAATATTAAAAAAGTCATATGATGTGTTGACATTGCATTTTCTTAAATAGGAAACAGTTATTTTTTCATGGATGGTTGTTTACCAGTTGACTAACATATGTATGTTAATGTGTACAGACAATAATCAATGAACAGTGATTCTAATATGTTACTTCTCTGGACACTAAAATGTTTTCTTTACTTTAAAAAACAAAAACCTATATTGATCTTCTAAATTGTAAGAAGAAAAACTAAACAAAACTGTGCTCGTATGTATATGCCAGTATCTAAAATGCAATGTGTTGTTATTTTGTTGTCCAACAATAAGATCACTTTCATAATAACATGCTGTGATAATTTACAAAAGAGAAACAGAATCCTGTGTTCCTCGTTAAATCTGTTGACTCATGTTGCCAAATGTTGTATTGTGGAGGCTGAGGTAACCACTGGGCTCCACATGGCTAAAGGTCTGGCTGTTTGGCCACAATCAATAGGGTTAAGGTCATCAACATGTTATGAATGCCACGAGGCCCTGGGAAAGCAGAGCAGAGGACTCCTGATCTGGGCTCTGATTGGCTGGGGCTTGTCTCTAGGAGAGGCCACCCCCCAATGACATTAGATGTCATCTGAAGAGCTGGTGACCTCTAACCCCATGCTAAGAGGGGTGATGGAAAGGTTTTTGGTTTACATAAACTTGACTGTGCAAATATTAGAAATGTTTGGCAAAAAAATATATAAACAGTTGTATTACCATATAAGTAAAAATAGAATAAAAAATGCCGTACTATAATGAGATGGGAAGTATCCAAACTATTTGCTGTTGCAAATCCAAACAGCACATGCTGTGAAGCACTTAAGCTTACAATGATGAAATGATATAATACAAAATCATCACCATTTACACACACAACATTCTTTAAAAAAGTTTATTGGCTTTTAAAACCACTTTAAAAATCTCACCAGTGAGTACTTTCCATTGAAAAAAGAAACGACGCGTTTGCAATATTAACAAGCTACTGTACATTAAGCAGAACACCAGACAACACCACAGAGGAGGGTTTTTTCTCTTTTTTTTCTACTGGTAGAAATGGACAAGATAGTCAAACAGTTGGGTCAGTTAAAGGTAAAGAATCAGAGTCACTGCTTGATGGAGCTTCTGTAATCATAAAGAGGTGCATTTCCTTCATTCAAATTCAAATATCAGTGCCATATTGTTAAAGAAAAAAATGAAGAGAAAATGTTAAATTTCTTCACAAACGCATTTAGCAAAATAAGAATATGTAAAATCGTCAGAAAACAGTCGTCAACATAAACATATAGAACAACATTAACTTAGTAAACAGCACACAACCAAAGTAATGTAACTCATGAAACTAGCACTGCCAGTCTGGTTAACAGAACCTGCCCAAATCACAGAAGACAGTGGTTACCAAGGATACAAAGTACAACAGAAGTCATCACACATGCGTGCGTACAATCATTTATCAACATAATGAGCATGTAGGTTTCAAAAGGTTATTCAACTTTTTTCCCTCAATGCTTTGTATTCTCATGTATGAGAATGAGTAAGAAACGTGTATCTCACTGAGATTAATGCACATTTTGCTACAAGACAATTAGTCATTTTCTGACAATCCATTTAATTTCCTTACTCAGCTTGTCATAAAAAATATTTTTTTAATCTTTTATGGGCATCCATCATTACATTTGTCCATAAGGATGTGGCAAAGCCATGTGTCGTAAAAATTTAGTGCAATAAAGTGAAACCTCCAAAGTTTGTTGAAACATGAGTAATTGTTGTTTTTTTGTTTTTGTTTTTTTTTGTCTTTGTATTTTTTTCCAGTGTCTGCTGAAAGACTTTGAGCACAATTTCTGTCACAGAGATGTCTGCAACCAGCTAACAGTATCAAAACTTTTTTCCTCAATATACCATGCTATTGATCCTGCTCAAAGCACACATCACTTCTGCAACTGCAGAGACCTATTATCTTTGAATAGAAAAAACAAAGTAAAATCAGCAAGCGAGACCAGACAGCATTACTGTTACGACACATTGAGCCAGAAATGTAACACACAACATACAGTATCTTGCCAACTATAAATCTGTTAAGCTTTTTTTCTTTTTAAATGGCACATACTTAGCTAGAATAATGGCCATAATATAGTGTCTTGATACATCAAATCTCTATGTATCTATCCTATTTACAAATGGAGCTTAAACATGACTTATACAACATTGACAATAGCCAAAAACTCAAGCAAGCATCCTACTGTATCACATAGCCTACCTGGCTTTGCAGTGATGGTTTCAACATGCTTTCAGGTCCATGGTTACCTATAGAACATAGGACAGTGACCATTTCACAAATTTACAAATTGTACATAAGGTTTATGCAACTTAATCCTTTTCCTCAAATGCAATAGAACTCTTTTAATATCTCTGAGGCTGCCCACTTCCCATTGTTGTTAACATATACTGGGAGTGTGTCTATGTGTAATAATCTCTTATGATTCTCAAACAGGCCGTCTTTGGCATGGACATAAGGCCGGATCTCCGAAAAAAGCATAATTTCCTCTTGATTTCAAGATGACATCTAGACATACATGCCAGCCTTTGGGCGTCCTTGTAGCGAATTCTTCTCCACACCATTGATTTTCTGATCCAAGTTGGGAGTGTATTATGGCCAAAATAATTAAAAATCTCATGACTGAAGAGTGCCTGCCATGTTTTTTATGGAATGACAGCATAGCAAAATTTCTCTTAATCCATTAATGACAAGGGCACACACAGTGTAGTCGTTAGCCTATACAATGCGCATCTATACTGTAACACTGCGAAACAAGAGCAGAATAAGAAATAGTACTGAAAATATCAGAGTAACAGCTGCCTTGATAGGATGAAGCTCTGGATGGTTCTGAAGATATCTTAACATTATACTATATACAGTCTCTCTAAAGATGGCATAAGGCCTTGGACTTTGGGAATAAGGCAGCCAGTTGTTGATTCCTTTCATTGTGTAGTCCACAAAGTGGCCTGGATCCCCATCCTCTCCTTACTGACTCATCAACTCCCTTTATAAGATTTTAAACAGTACAAGAAGTATAGGCTTTAAGAAAATTTCACTCTTGGACAATGCTCAGATGTGAATCAGTTTTCCACTGATTTGGTATATGATAAAGTATAAAGATTATGTCATAAATTCAGCACCTGGCAGCTTAAGATGCTACCCTTTTTAATATTTAGATATGGCAGGCAAACGTACTATAACTATTATGTGCATATACTACAATACCAATATTGTCTCCATTTGGTTGAACTTGAACTGCACACATTGAAAATAGTATACAACAGTTTTTGGTGAAGTCTTTTGTGCCAGATTTCCTAACCATCTCACTTGCCTTAATTGTTCATGAAGTACAAATATTGCATTATTGAAGATTATCCATAGCATACAAATCTGCTCTTTGTTAAGTGCAGGCCACCATCGAGTGCTCACGCTCTTTACTTGAAATGCTTACGTTTCTGATTTCAGATGAGGGAGAAAAGTGGCTGAATACTGAAACTTTGGGTGACAAATGATAAGGGTGGGGAGTAGTAAAACATCAGCAGGAGAGATTTTCTGGTAAGCCTGGCACTTTTAACAGAACAAATGGCAAAGTCCAGACAAATCCCAACAAACTATGGTTTAAAAACAGGGAATACATATGCACCAAACCAAACAACAAAGAACAGAAATTATTCAGAGAAAAAGATAAGGTTAACCCAGCATCTCTACTGTAGTAGGCTGGTCTTTGCTTTCTAGCCAGTCAAAACCAGAGTTCACAGTATCACTGCATATCTGCTGAAAAAGCGGGTCGTTCTTCAGTTCTTCCAGTGTCGAGTCTTCATATTGTTCCTGCTGTTGGTTAGGATCAAACAGCAAGTTGGCGTCCAAAGTATTAAGGTCAGTGATGCTACTGGACAGATCTGAGGTCAGTCTGATGTCATTTGAGAAGTCGGATGCCACGGCATTGAGCTCTGAAGCAACCTGACCTACCAGCTGGGAACTGGGGTTGAGGCCATCCTCCCCCAGCAAGTCCTTGACAGTGTTGTTGAAATCAAGCTGCTGTTGTTCTTCCTCTGCCTCCTGCTGCTGTGTGCTCTTGAGGAGGAGCTGCGGTTGTGTCTGCGCTGGATCCTCCTGGAGCTGCTGCTGGTCTTGCTCACCGGGGCCTGCTTGTGCTTGGCTGTCCCCAGTGGAGAAACTCACCTGCTCTCCACTGCCAGCGGTGAGGTAGCCGTGCTGCTGGAGCTCAAAGGCAGCAGGGCTGGAGCTAACAGGCAGCTGAGTCTGGTGAGCAGCTCCTCCTGCAAAGCTAGGAGTGGTCTCCAGGATCTGTGTGAGGTTCATTCGGGCCGTGTAGTTGGAGGCGAGGTTGTTCATGCCCAGACCACGGACAGAATCATCCCCATCAGCTTCCATCTTGCTGAGAAGAACATTGGTGATCTTGGCTGTGTTACTCTGCCCCTGCACAGGCAGCATCTCACTCTGCATCATGATGTTTAGAGGTACGGACTGGCTACGCTGGACAATGCTGTGGACAGAGCCGACTGTCTGACTGTTAGACAAGATACTGAGCACCTCAGAGGTGATGGGAGAGTTAAAGGGAGAGACCACAGCTCGGGTCGTCGTCGTTGTACTTGTGGTGTTGGCCGGAGGACCGCCGTTGCCGCTGAAGTTCCTCTGCCGTACGGCAGGGCTAACGCTGCGACAACGGAAAGTACTGGATGTAGATGAGGTTGTAGCCTTGTTGTCTAACGGGGCAGGCACAGCAAAACTCTCCTGTTTGGTAGGAGTAGTTACAACTGTTACCAGCTGCTGCTGCTGTTGAACTGGTGAAATGGGAGTCAAGCGGCCAAGGTGAGCAGCGTCCTGTCTCGACTGGGACTGAAATGACTGGCCTGGGATTGCAAATGCATGAGGCTTACGAAACTGATCATCTACCAGGTCTTGGTAGCTGGGCAGAATACCGATGCTATGGTTGGACAGGGGACCTGCGGAGTTGCTGTTATAACGGTTGTTGATCCACTCCAGCTTGGCTTTGTCTGGGTGTGTTGCCATGGGCCTCTGCATGGGCTTTACAGGGCTGCTGGAGACAATACTTGCATCGTGATAACCTGTGATGCTGGAGTTAATGGGAGTGAAGGCAAAGGGATTCCTGCACTCTACTGGGCTTGGGGGCACACTGCTGCTGCAGTTGGACAGTGGCGTGCTGATGGGGGTGTGACGACCCATGGCTCCATCCACAGGTGTGATGGGAGCCATGCGGGAGCACGGGCTCTCTCTTGTCAGGCTGTGCGCGAGCGTCATTTCTGAGGTGGGGGTTGGAGTTGGGGTCGGGGTTGGTGTCGGAGTGGGAGTTTGGACAGGAGTGGTGCTGCTGTGGGCAGAGTGGAAGAAGGTAGTACTGGCTTGGTGAGCATTAAGGATTGAGCTTTGACCGCTGGCTGACTGACTCTGTAGGGACACGTCGACACAGTTACTAAACAGACCCTTCAGCTTCATCTGCTCCTCCATTTGGACCAGCTCCTCCACTATGCTGTCCTGGGTCATGTCGTCATCATTGAACGGGAAATAGTCCATGTTGGTTTGAGAACCTGCAAAGTCAACCATCTCCTGTGTGAGGCTGAGCTGGCCCGACGCCTCGGAAGGTTGAGTTATCATGGCGAGTTGGTCAGACGGGGATTGTTTGTGTTCTGCTGGTATTTGCTGTGTCTCCCATATTGTGCTCTTTAAATCACTCACCACAGAGGCTTCATGTGGTCCTGAGTTGGCTGGTATGGCACGAGGGTCCCCAGTGATCTGCTGTAGCAATGCCTGATCAGACGTGTTATTTCCAGCAACGGCAGCGCTGGTATCGATGCTGATAGTATGGTTTTCACGTTTCACCACCAAATTCTGCTGTTTGACAACAGTCTGGGTTCCCTCTGTGTGAGCGATTGGTGCGTCACTGAGTGCAAGGATCTGTGGGGGGCCGACAGGTGTGTGTTTCGCAGTCCCTTTGCAGGGGGCACTCTCTGGTCTTGCAGGGGTTCCTGGTCTGGGAATCCTCTTCACTGCAGCACTGACCCCAGGTTTGGGATTGTCGATTACAGGAAGTGGCTGCTGGGAGATGAACACCCTCTTAACCGGAATAACATGCGACTCCCCGGCTGTGCGCTTCCTTGGGCTCTTGGTATCTAGGCAGGGATCCTTCGATGGGTTAACAGCAGATGAGCCATTTGTGTTGCCATTGGAGTTCTGATTATCAACAGTCAAGTACAAAGTACTGTCATGGCAGTTACTGTTAATGCTGTCCTGAGTCCCAGCTACGGCTACAGAGGTGGGAGGGGATGTGGAATCACTTTTTACCCTCACCCCTTTGTCTGGTAATGGAGAACACTTAACAAGGAAGCATGGCTCACTGGCAGCCCTGAATTTAGCCACTTTCTCCTCTTTGGCTATAACAGCATGTTTCTCTGTGCCAGATGTGGAATCCTTTCCAGCTTCAGACACCACTTTGGTGTCAGTGGAGAGGATTGGAATTGATGCATGGATGCTGGATATGACTGCAGGAGACGGAGGGGCAACTGAACTCCCACCGTGTGAATGCTGGGAATCATCCAAAGCAGCTATGGTGTTCACACCAGCTGAAGCTGGACGCACAGTTGTGTTGTTACTACTGCTGCTGGGAGCCAAAGCAATGGCCGTCATCTTCACCACGTTGACTTGGCTGACGTGGGGAGTGGGCATCACAGTTTTTATGGGGCTGTTGGTGATGAGCAAGGTGGGCGGAGAGCGCAGCGTGATGGCACTGGTGGCAGAGGGCTTGGGCAGGATTTGAGCATATCGTGTACTGTGTCTTGCCAGCCGGTCACCTACAGGACTAGCTGAGATATTCTGGGAAGTTTTGGGGGATTGTTTAAGAGACTGAGTGACCACTTGAAAGTTCACAGGCACCACTTTTCCTTCACCCACAGGACTGGGTGAGGTCATCAACTGCCTGCTTCTTTGTACCTAGAAGAGGGATAAAATACATTAGTAAACTCAAACACATGCATAAAAAAAAACATCATTAAAAACTCAGCTGCATACCGTGACTGGGCTAGGGACTGCTGCTACTACAATTCCTATGGTGGGCTGAGGGGATAGCAGAGCAGGGCTTCCACAAGGAATGGTTGGCCCAGGAGTACTGGCCTCTGTTCGCTTGACTTGGGTCTCACTGGGCAGGGGTGAGTGGAGCTTCTGCTCTTGCTGCTTTTTCTGGATCTTGCGTTGCAATTGCTGCTTTGCATCGACAGAAGGAGAGGGCAGGGTCTTCACCTGGGGCTGGAATGGGATGGCTTCTGCAGTGGGCACAAAGGCAGAAGCTGGAGTTGGGGTCTTCATTCCTGTAAGGGCATAAAAAAGAAAAAAAAATATTTTAAGGTATAGGATGGGTGAACAATAATCAGTTTTGCTCAGTGTTAAGTCACTAGAAACTAGCACAAGGCTATTGTGATGTTGGTAAGTAGAAGTCAAATTAGTAGAAGCCTCATTTTTCAGCACCATGGACAGTGCATGGAACTGTTGCGTTGACAGATGGGTCATGTTGATAAAATCTCCTAATTTGGAAAAGAAGATACATTTCTTTCTTGTCCTTTGTGCAACTTGTACTTCATCACTTTCAATACAATATTAGCATGTTAGTGAATAGCAAAACCTGTGATTTCATTTCAGTTTTGTGGGTGATAATTAGTTGTGAAAGAGGATGTTAAAATAATTGCAACACATGGAAGTAATGTCCACATGTTACTTTTATGAAACATGCCCCAGATGTTAGTATCTAAGAACATCTTCAGGATCACAGCAGGACTCATCAGTTTGCAAAAGTGATTTCATCATGATAAACCTTTATAATCCAATTTACCTGTAAACTATGTATTTTTCCAAGACAACTTACTTCTGTTCAAATACATATTGAATATGATCCGTAATACACAAAGAACTTTTACAATAAAAGAAAAATGAGTTCAGAGACGATCTTTACCTGTGGGTGTTCCAGTCATAACAGTGAGTGCAGCCATGGACTTGGTACCAATGTAGTGGCTATTAAGCAGGAAGCGAGCCAGGTCCTCCACGCTGTCAAACTGACGACTAAGGACCTTTTGAGCCCACTCACAGACCAGTCCGCAGGCTGCAGATCTCATTTCATCCTCGGCACTTGGAGATTGGCCCGTTGGTTCCATAAGTTCACACTAGTCACACAGAGCAGAGGAGCAGGTGTTTTTAGAGCCTCAAACTAGTTCAAAGTCTAATCTAGATCACATGTTTTGCAATGCAACTTACCCCATCACCAGACTTCTGTAGATCAAGGTTGGGTAAGGATGGCATGTGAACAAAAGCTTTCTTCCTTAACCCGCTGTAACAGTATGTGCAAAGAAGTTAAGGCTTCTTAAATGTCATAGCTCTGTAACACTGGGAAAATCCTATTAGGAATGTCTAATATTTTTATGCTAATCTTGTTTCTCTGTTTCTAATATAAAAGTCACACTTCAAAACTGGGCCTTAGGCATGGATCCCCTGTTATTCCTCCACCAAGGTTAATCCAATGAGGAAGTAAGTGACTGTTGCTTGTTTGTCTGTTTGTCAAGTATCATTAATAATGGTCACTGGTAATACTGGTTTACAGCTTTTATTTAAATAGAAGGCTGACAAAACTGGGAAATCAAAATATTATTTGAGTGGCTGGAAACATTTTATTTCCAGCAATCATGGCTTGTTAGTATAAACATGTTGTTCAAAGATCATTAAAAACATAAAGACGCAGTTAGACTATGTAGAAAGCCTCATCAGAATGAAAGGATATTTGGATTTGCCCCTCATTCCAAGTCGACGTGCCTTCATATTAGGAAAAACATTCTTCATAATCTTCCCAAAGTCCGCTGCACTCAGTGGATTGTAGCCGAGATTGTCACAATAACTCCTGGAAAAGAAAAGAATCAGTATGAGACATTAATAGAACAGTGTATTCCCACAGATTTTCTCTCTGCCACTTCCTCGAACACACTTACTTGTATTCATCATACACTTCTTGCTTTGGGAGCGATGTCTCTGGGTGCTCTTCTAGGTGATTGCGTATCCAGTTGAATGCATACATCTGTTGGGTACGGCTTGATGACATGGAACTCTGATCACTGAAATCGATGTAGAAGAAATATAATTCTGGTGAGGCAGTGCATTTGACTGCTGCACATCATTTCTTGTTAATACAGAAACTTTTAATACCATAATCCAGGAGTGGACGACCCCCTCTCATTCTCAGTCCAAATGGGCAGAATTTGGGGGTTGGGGTGATGAATAGATATGGGGAAACAAATGAAACACAGACAGCTAGGTATAGCAAAAATCTACAAATTACAGTGGTTTGGTTCATTATGATAATCAATCATATAGCTGAAAAATGACTCATTATTTTGCACTAGGAGTAAAAAAAAATAGGTTAACAGTGACCAACAACCTCCATGAAAATATTTTAGAAGGGGGTATCAGCCTAACCTGTGTCTGTGTTTTAGTCAGTGGATAGAGATTTGAATTTTTGACAACCAATGAGACAGTGCAAATAATGTAATGAGAGCCGCAAAACAAAAGTGTGTTTGTGTGACAAAGACAAAACAAAAAAAAGGAAAACAAAAAAAAAAGGAAAAGAAAAACAAAGCTGAACAGCAAAGCAATGACCTTGAGTGAAGTGTGTATCTGTGACATACCTTTTATCATTGCCACTGCTGGGACCAGAAGGCAACTTAAGGTAGAGGTAGAGTTTTTCGATGTCTGTAAACTTCTCAACATCTTGCTGTAGAAATGAATATATTACAAATAGAAAGAGTCAAAATAGTTTTCAAACAAAGTAAAGCTGTTGTTAAAGCACTGATAAAACAAACAAAAAAAACCCAACGACAACTTATACACAAAGTATAAAAAATGCTATGATGCTTAAGGATAAAACACAGGTATATATATGACAGTTTTGGCACAACAATGTCGCCTTTACTTCCTTCATAAGAATGGATTCATGCCACTGCTTTCTTTTCTATTTGCCTCATTGTTGCTATGGGAACCAAAGCTTAAATGAATGAGGTGAGAGCTGTCCGCCAATAAGCAGTGAATGAACATGTTGTTTACTACCATCCACTGTTAGAAGCACTAAGTAAATGACATGTCAGACATAGTGGTTGGGACCTAAATCAAGGTTCAAACTCTTTTCAGGAAAGACCAGGATCATTTCAGCCACATACTGGGTGTTATGGGTCATTGAAATGACACAGTCCCTCTCAGCAGAAATCTTTAAAGCATACAGTTTCCAGAATGCAGAAAAACTACAATTTTGTCAGTTAATGATACAAATGGCGAGTGTTTCGACTGAGGAATAATGTTCTTGTTTAGTTGTTTTCTTTATTTTTTAATTCTAAGTTGATTTGGGAGCCATCCATATTATATTTTCAGAGCCTGTATCTCACACAATTCTATATTTGACCATTTTTGACAATTAACTGTTGTATACACTAATCTGCAAATACAGCTATACAATATGTGACCTGATAAATATCACGGAAAATTACGACATTGAAGCTGGGTGCTAATTCTCAGACTTAAAGATACCGTATGTAAGAATCTGGCCGAAACTAGTACTGCAATCATGTGAAGCCACACCCTATGTAAGAAATGACTAAAAATGGCCAAAATAGGTCAACAAAAATATCCACAGAAGTTCTGGATACTTTA
>JAPMNP010718715.1:0-13943 GCA_029874935.1 Atherina boyeri | reverse complement strand
GAACGGCACTCGATGACTCGATGACTAAGTAGGTGACTTAGAAGGCAGCAGTTTTAGGGTTTTGGAACGCACCCCCTGTCTCCCCTGGGTGGGATGTGTGGCTTTTCATTTCAAGCTCAGGTCCTCTACCAAAGGCTTGTGGGCCCTGCACAGTATCTTAGCTGTTCCTAGGATTGCGCTCTTCTGGACTGAGATGTGGGATGTTTCTCCAGCTATCTGTTGGAGCCATTTCTCCAGCGTGGTGGACACTGCCCCCAGTGCTCTGATGACCACAGGCACTACTGTTACGTCACCATACAGGCTTTCTCCAGCTCTTCATTGAGCCCTTGGTATTTGTCCTGTTTCCTGTGTTCTTTTTTCCTGATATTGCCATTATTCAGGATGGCTACATTGATCACAAAGGCTTTCCTCTGCTGCTTATCTGTGATTACAACATCCGGTTGGATGGTCCTTGGCCATCTGGAAGTCCCAGAGGATGTAACTCTCTCATTCTCCACCACTGTGGGAGGTTTTGCCTATTGTGACCTAGGGGTCTCCAGTCCATATTCTGCAGAGATGTTTCTGTACACTACGCCGGCTTATAGGGTTACATGTATTCCTTTCCTGCCAGTATCCTGTGTCTATCTATCTGCATGTCCGGTGGTCCTAAGTCATGGCTGAAATCTTTTTTTTGATTTGTGTTTGAATGAATTTAGGTTTTTTTAAGTTTCTGTCAGAAATGTTCTCCTCTTAACAAAGTGGACAGATATGTGTGTTTGTGTGTGTGTTCTTAGTCTAAGACACAGCTGAGCTTTCTTAATGGGAGACGGATCAATCAGTGGAGTTAAGCTCTGTTTGACAAGCCAGCTGTGGAAATCTTTCTTTGCCACCTGGGAGACTGCCTTCCTTCATCCACTGTCCACATAATCGACCATCCTGACCTGAGTTTAGGATGGTCTGTGTCTGCCCTGCTATAACCAGAGAAAGCAGTCAACATGAAAACAAAATGAAAACACCATTATGATAATCTAGTGATCCCAACAACCATTGATGTGCTGTAATAACATGAAACACTCTTATGTTAAACATTAATTTATTAACATTAAATCTCTAATTTCAGTTCTAAACATTAGCTTCCTGCATAAAATAACAGAAGACTTATGGAGACCACTTAAGCCATAGAGTAGCCTTGCAAAACTTTTTAAATATTGTAATTGGATACATTGTTTAACTCAATGTCTGGTTGTAAATTGTGATAATTGCACAACTGTAGCTGCAAGCTACCATGATGGGGCCAAGCAGTTCAGCATTGCTCTGTAGCTATGGCAACTTGATCTGATCATGTCAAAAGCTTAGCTATAAGCACTAATAGAAAAGATGCATCCTTGCTTAGTGCAGTGCCCCCAGCGAGTTCACACACAAACATGCACACACACACCATTAATGTCATTGAAGTGTTGAGCTATGATTTCATTTCCCCTTTAGCAGCCATAGCATAGATGCCACAGTAAAATCCATGTAACAGTTTCTGTCAGGCTTTATCGTAAAATATTCGTGGGAATTTAAATGAAGATGGTGGAAAACTTAACAAAACATGTCAACTTGTGATGCTTTTATTCCTCGTCTGAGTTGTTGAGATTAGCTTGCTATTTGGAAGCACAAACTGAAACAGTGCTAAGCCAACTGCGATTGGCCATGTGGAGAATGCTATATTGATTGCTGCACCAATAGGGAAACGACCTTAGTTTGGTGGAGGCAGTGTGATGGTTTGGGGAAGCATCTCCCCGAAAGGAAAAACTAAGTTTGTCATCACTTGAGGTAGCCACTGAAAGACGCCTGGTGCTTCCATCACAACGTGGATGAAAATCAGTAGCCAGACTCTTTTCCTCCTCAGTTTCCCGGTGGTGGAATAACCTTCCAAACTCTGTCCAAACAGCGGGGTCTGTCCCTACTTTTAAGAGCACGTTAAAGACCCAGATCTTTAAGGAGTATTTCTGCACTTAGTTTTACTTCTCTGCTCATCTGGATGAAGAGAACATTAGTCTAGCTCTTTGTATGACTCAGCACTGAGAAAGCTACGTTTGCCAAGAATGTTATCATGGTGTCGAAATTAAGACTTAGTTTTGTAGATTAACAGGATTAGGGGACAATGGGGAAAAATAAATAAATAAATATATATATATATATATTTATATTTGCATGGATGGCAGCACCTGTGTCCAACTGGACTCACAGCAGTCTGACCAGCACGTATCCATGCTGTACCTTCTTATTTGATTTCTTGCTTGTGTTGTTCTCTCAAAAGTAAGTCGCTTTGGATAAAAGCGTCTGCTAAATGACAGTAGTAGTAGTAGTAGCTTAGATCCAGAGAGACATTGTGGTAATATGGGACTGTTAGTATTTTCACAGTCTGGTACTGAGCTCTAACCTACAAGATCACAAAGCTTCCCCCTCCTTACCAGGGTAGACTACCTCCAGAATTTGGGAATGGAGCATAACCACATTTGCTGACTTCCCACGAATGCCGGTTGAAGAATAGGATGCCATCCCAGCAGTGTGTGACCAAGCTGGTGACCGTCATGAGGAGGAGGTGTCTAGTTATTGTTGCTGTGTATGATTCGTCCACATGCTACTGAGGCCCCCGTTTGTTAATTGCCAATAAGGCTTGTTTTTTTGTGTTTTTTGTTAGTTTGACCATCCAATCAGATAAACGACACCAAAACGAATAATTTGCTTGGCATTGGCAGAGAAGTTTTGGCAAGTTTTTCATGGGCGCAACCCATGTACTCAATGCTGCTGCTCAGCTGACACATGCATTTTCCTCACAAATGTGGCACCATTTTAAAAGAAAATGATCAGGCTTTCTGAATAAGTAAGACTGATTGACACAAAGAATGGTTACAACAAAGCAATAATCCACTAAACACTAATTTCCTAAATTTTGTGCTAATTTTATATATTACATTGTTTATTTCTAATATATTGCTCACTGATTGGGTCAACAAGTGGGATTTACCCATATATCTTTTGATAACCATTTTTAGATACTCCTTCCTTCAGAACCCCTTTTGTAAAAAAACAAAACAAAAAAAAAAAAACCCAAGATGATGCATCGACGTAACAACTTTTGTTTATGCTTTTCATGTCAGACTTTTCTTGACATCCACTCAGACTAATTCTCCAAACTCTCAGCATGTCTCAGCAATGTCAGTCTAATCACCTCCTTAAAAAACCTTTTCTCTGTTTCAAACGGTCTGAAGAAAAAGACCTTGATTTGCTGCTAATGATCCCAGTGGGTCCAATTTAGTAACTAATTTAAGCAAATGTTATCCAAAAGAGGTTCACAGTCTTCAACCATAGAACCAATTTCTTGAAGCCATAGAAAACGTAGAAAACGTAATTTGCTGAGTCTTTTTCGTGCAGGGGAGGGACTCTCCACATATTTACTAAATAGACCCATTATTAATCGTAAAATTCCTCCTTTGTGAAATTCCTTTTATTGCCAAATGAGTATCTCTACAATATTTCACTGCAACTTGCAATGAGATATAATCCACAACATAAACCCATCTATATTTGTTTTAAACTAATAATATCATGTCAAATCACATTCACACCGTATGTGTTTCATTAAGGACCTTTCCCACTGGTTTTGTTTGGACTTGCAATCTAATCAGCTTCCCCATAAATGGTGTTTATAGCCTGTTTTACAATTTATATAAAATTTGCATGTATAACGTTCCACTCTGCAGACAGGTTCAGATTTGCGAGACATGATAATTACAATACTGACATTCAAATGAATGCAAAGGAATGGTTGACCTCAGGAAACGTTTTGGAGACTTCCTGTTTATTGCATTTGGGTCCCCGATGACGCATTTAGTGCAAAGCCATGTAGTTGTGTCCATGACACTTATTTAGAGTCTGTAAACAGAAGGACAATAATCAACATAGTGGTGATTTAGTGTCTGGTGGGATTCTAAAGTGAAGTCAGATTTAACCTTTAAGCATGTTTAATTTCAAGGCATTCGTTATACTTCACAAGGTGTGGGGAGATCATAAAAATATACAGTCATCAAGCAATAATGCATTGTACAACAGCATGAAAGACCAAATATTTTTAAAATGTAATCATTATTCAATAAGTAATTGAAACAATTCTTGGAAATATGGCTGTACTTTCTACTTGTTGCTTTTTTGTGGGGTTTGTTCACGCATTTTTCATCCAGATCTCCATTTAAGGACACCAGCTGTGGTGAGATGGATGTGATATTTGTTGTGTAGGTGGGAGGTATGATGTGCTATTATATTTGCAAGTCCTACCACCTCATTCATTTGTAATTTTGAAGAGGCTTGAAATTGTTTATTGATCACACTCATTCAGTCTAGCCTGTCAATAACTCCACAGACCTTGGATTGTCAGACACCATTTATTTCAACCTCTTTATTTCTTTATTCTGTCCAGGTGTGCATATTACAATAACCTTCCATGCCGCTCACACAAAAAGACCTGTAGTGAGCGATAATGAATGGTGATTGGTTCACAATGAATCATAGATCAAAGGCCAATTACATTGAGGTTTAGATGGAGAACATTAGCAATTTGATCGTGTTGGTGAGGAAATCTCCATCAATTAAACAAATTGAAGTGAAGAAACAAACTGCAGTGTGCTGCAGACACCACCCGTGAGAGTATTTCCTTTCTGCAGTAGAGTCAGCCTAACAGAATCAAATACAGGATGATCAATTTCAAGAGTAACATTAACATGTTAATAACACATCTATTGTTACATATAAGATATTTTTCTCTCTAAGAATGGCAATGTGCTTCCTCTGAGCTCAGTTGATGGATAAAATTCCTCTAAGCTCTATCTGGTGAATTTTAAGTGACTAAGTAGACCCTACCATTATCTGTCTCATCTCTGATCAAAGGATAATAGAGTATGTAAATGCATACACTCAATATCTTCTCTGCCTTGCATCATGAGCTTCACTCAGCATAATGCTAATATAACTTTGTATTTTACCCAATACATGAAAGATGAAACTTTCTAACTATGTTAGTGGCATTGATGAAGATTATCTGGCCAATTGGTGGGTTGTTCAACAACTTTGGTACAGATTCTAATATCTAAACAACTCGACAAGTTTAAACTATCACATTAAGCATTTGATGAATTAGCATAACAACTATAGCCCACCTTACTCAACATGTGCTATGTGTTCATGTAATCTTTTTACATAATTCCTCACATCTCTCACAAAACTGTCTCATTCTTTCATTGCTACAGGTGCAGATTCTCACAGTGACATAAGCTCAGTAAGCGGAGGCGCGCCATGGGACAGCCGAGAGACATCACTGGCAGCATCCACGGCCGCCTCCCTGGCCTCCTCTCTGCCCCTGAGGGACGTAATGGACGCAAACGAAGACATTAAGCACACTGACCACAGCGACAGAGGCTCGAACGAATCTGTGGGCAGCGGCTCGTCCTTTGAAGAGCTTGACATGGATCAGGAGGAGGGGGAGGAGAAAGAAGATGGAGAGGAGGGCATCCCTGAGGGCGAAAACGGAGCTAAAGAAGCAGTTGAACTGGTGGCTGAGAAAAGGGAGCCCTTTGGAGATGGAGAGGAGTAGGGAAGATGCTTAAACAGTTAAGGGATGCAGACATGTAACACTGGCATGGTAGAACGTTACTCGGCTGTGCTGCTGTTGATTATCTGTCAAGTAATCTTGTTGGTAGATCTAAATCTGTTAAATCCATGACCAACATATTTCTGCGCCTTCTAAATCTATTTAAAACCTGTAAATTATGTTTAAAAGTAATCTCAGTTTCTTTTCTGTTTGTTTTTTTAATAACTCCCAATAATAATTTCAAACCCTGGCAGGACAACATGGAGTTTTCATTATGGGTCAGATTTGTTTTAATTACAATGACGCCAACAATTATGGACCAACAAACAGGATATTTTTGTACGGCAATTCATATTGTACCCTACCTATCAGGATCATATCCTGAAGAGATTTCTGTCATGTGTTTGTGAACATTACCTGAATTTGGTGACTTAATGTAAAGTAAAGATAGGGAAAAATATGCAGCTGCTGCTGTAGAAGGTAGGTGGACCTGCTACATTGTGTTATTTACACTGGGGAAATTATAAAATCCTAGGCAGAGAAATGAATCAGTCTTATCACCAAACGGCTCCACGAGGATGTAAGTTTTCCCTTGGAGACTGTGCAGCATATTTTATTGTCACTGTGCTCAAATAATGGCTTTTCTATGTTCTTGGTTTGTAAAAACTTCCCTTCACTTCCAGTTTTCCTATTTTAGCCAAAATTCACTTCAGAGACGAGTTGTGACATGTTTGTTGACATCGCTAAGATTGGAAGTGTAGAAATGTACAGCACAGTGCCATGTTTGTGTTTCTCTGTGTGAAATAAAAGATTCAAATGCAAAGTTCATTTAACATAAATGAGTTGTGCATCAGTTTGTTTCTTCCGCAAAAACTTTAAGTATGTCCCTTTACCAGATCAACTTAAAGTTTTCTAACATACAACCAAATGAAATCTTCCTCTGCTCTACTCTCTACCATTTCTACTTGTCAGTTTTCCAACAGACAAGCAGATGTAACCGTGTGGGCGGCACTGCTACACATTCTTGTTGAGAAGCCATTGATGAGGCAGTAGGCTCTTCATAAGTTATTAAGCTTGCTCTTAAAGACTAGCTGCTTTCAAGGTTTCACAATGTAGTGATTGCCAGAGCCGCTGCTCCGTGTGGGTACAGGTATGAATACAGAAGCTGAATAAAAGGGAAAAGCTGAATAAAAGTACAGACAGTTTTTCAACCAAGCTGAGCAAATTAAGCACAGCTGTTTTGACATTTTCTTTGGGGAGCAAATTCCCCGGACTCATTTAAAACATTCAATCAGAGTGCTTAAAAATAACACAATTTTACATTAACAAGTATATTTAAGAAGCATAAACATGCTTAAAAAGTATTGTAAAAATGCTGCTGTATCCTAATTACTGCAAGCAGGAACTGCATCGATCTAGACACCATCTGACTGAGTGGTTTGGCATTTGTGCATCAATTCATTTTAGCAGCTCTGGGTGACACTAGAAGAGAAGGAACAAGCTCCAGGCAAAATTTTGATGAACATGCTTGTTCTGTAGGGCTCTTGTCTTTAATGAGCAACATGACCTATAAATACAAATATTTAAATATTTTCTGTACAATCCAACCACAAAGTAGACTTGCACTGATGAACATTCCATTAGTCAGAGAAAAAGGAAAAGTGGTTCATGCTCCTGGTTAAGCTGATATTGTGGAGATAATCGCTATTGTAAACAGAGTACACTTTTCTTAACTTGCTATGCCTCTGGGATGAAATTCTCAGCTGATGTGTGTTCATTCAAAAGCAAACATTTGAAGTGTCTTCAGTGTTAGCATAAGAATGGAACTAGAAATAAACATTGCCATTAGTCAAGTTTAGTTTTTTTCTGGGTGCACAAAAGACCTTAGCAGGGGATGCAGATGTTTGATGGATAGAACATCTAGATACAAACCCATTTCAAAACCATATTGCAGTAAAACACAAAAACACCCGATCTGTCAGCATCTTTGTGGGAGTCTTGTTATAATGGAGGGCACTTTCTCCCAGAAATGTTTAATTTGCTTCAAGTAATTTCAGCATCTCATACAGAGTTTAAACATCACCTTCAGCTGACCAGAAAATTTGCCAACATTCTACCATAGCTGCTTATCTTTCCCTTATCAAACCTTTTGGTAATATTTTGTTTGCTTATAGTTTCTGCCTGCTGAGGTGTGATGAGTCTACAGGGACAGATGCCCTCACTGCATGTCTGTTGCTCTTTCAGTTTTATTACTGGCACCCCAACCTTTGTCCAAAGGCAAAAACGAAAATCAGTCTGGAAGGTAGACTGCTATGACACAGTGGGTCAACAACTGATTTAATTAATCGTGAAACCCACATGGGTGTCATGCAGCTTCGAGGGCATAGAGATTATTGCCCTCCCGTGATGTTTCTTATTAATCTCATTACCCCGCAAGCCCGTGGTTGGAGAAGATGTTTCAGCGCACAGATTTGATTGCAGACCAATGCGTGTCTGAAGCTGCTCATGGCAGGAGAAAGAAAGGGGTCGCAGCTTATCCCTCTGAAGCTGCGTGTCCCCTGCGCGCATCACTGTGCCATCTGGGAATGACCTCACACTCTTCTCCTGCCGTGTCACAACTTGCTCGCGGAACCCAAATATAAAAAAAAGAAAGAAAAAAATCCACCACTGACGATAATTAGTTTCCAAAGAGTCGCTATTTTAATCATCTCTCCCCCCTCCAGAGCAATTCAACAAATAGAGGACGATTCTTATATTTACTGATATTCACAAGCCGGCGGAGTTTGGTAAACTTAGAGCACCTTGACCGAGGAAAAAAGCTTCACATTTTGTTTCCATTACACCTAACATTGGATAATTGTAATTTGGCAAACGTAAACGGCGAGCCGGAGTCTCCCCAGGTCTGCTGTTGCGTGAATTAGTCTTTGGTGTTGAAACCTTGGAAGAGTTAAGGCGAGTTCAGTAGATTATATATTTAAAAATATCTGCTAGTGACACCAGATTTCCAGTAGCTTTCTCGAGTAACAGGTTGAATTAAAACTTTTCTTCAACGATGCTGGATTTCTTTGGCGCTAATTCTTGATAGGTCAAAGTCTCCTCTAAATTAGTCGGTTTTTATTCAGAACATCCTGATTATTTCTATCGCTCTTATTGTCAGAAAAAGCGGGCGCCCTTTACTGAGCAGAATAAAGAGGTGGGCGTCAGTTCCATTTGTTCCAAGCGCCTTGAGGAAGTGTGACTTTTGAATCGCTGTCGGCAGGATCAGACCTCCAGGAATCCGGCGGCTGCTGTGCGTCTCTGTGTGTGGTGGTGTTGTTGTTTTTCAGCACCACGGACAGCTCCTGGCGCGCGGCTCAGCTGTACGCGGTTCAAACTTGAGGCAGCAACACTCGCCTCTTTCTTTCATTCATGTTGCTCCACTGTAGTCCATCGCCACAGTTGTTTTAAGCTTTAAAAAGCAACACTGCTGCGAAGGATATGCGTTCGTTTCTCTAAGCCCATTCACTGCACATCAGCGCGAAGAACTGAGCAACCCTGCACAGGTAAGTAAATGTGTGTGTGTGTTTGTTGTTGTTTGTTTTCTTTTGGCTTTGACTGTTTTGCGCATTGAATTAACATATTTGTATTTTTATGAACTTCAACTTATGTTTGTTGAGAACGTAAACTCGTCTGTGTATTCAGGTTTGACTTTGTTGCAGGGCTGACCTCACCTTTTTGTTGTCTTGATAAAACATCTGCAGAATGCATCCGAAAATCCTGGTCGTGCTCATCAGAAATATATGATAGAATAATCAATTGGTGCCTAGTTTTAGAACAAATTGTTTTTCATCTATATTAATGTGTTGTCGATGCAAAACTGAGCAAATGTTTTATCTCATCGTTCTTTTGTTGATGCATATCGTGCTCCAGTCATATCTTCTATCTACACAAGCTGTTGAGAAACTCCCAAACCGGCGGTGCAGAACTCTCAAAAACCGTTACATCTGGAGATCTTGCTCATTTGGCACATTACTTCTTTGATCAAAATAGCGAAGCATAGCCGAAAATCAATTTAACAACTTAATCAGAATGAGTTTGTGTCACTGGATTTAAATCCTTTCATGCAAGATATGGTTTGTTCCTATATTTTCGTACAAATGTTTTTTTTCTTAAATTAATGCATTGGTGAGTGCGCTATTTTGTGATACTTCCCTTTTGAGTTGTACTATATCATTTAACAAATCAAATTAGAATCACGTCGTTGCAAATAATCATCATACTTTTGCAAATTAGCATGAAAACAGAGATATACTGTGTGTGTGTGTGTGTGTAGCTGAATGGCAGAGGGAGCGTTCAAAATACATTATTAAACACGTGGGGAATAGGAACGAATACCCACACAGCTGTAAATATTTTGAGTCTGCATCGTTAAAACTGGACAAAGCTATTTAAGGGAAGCAAAATGTACTGTGGGTGCTTCCTCCATTTCCCAAAGGCATTTGTGCTGCATGTTCAGCAGATAAAACACAAAAAAAACCCTCAATGTGCTCTGCAATCAGCCCGGACAACACACAGATTTATGCAGACGCAAATAATTTGTGAGATGTGTAATCAACCAATAGTTCATCAGAGGCATGCTTTAGAATTTCTTACATAACAAAATGACTGTAGGCATGCGAGTATATGCTTCTTTAAAACTAAGAAAGTGGAATGATGTGTGAGCCCAGCACTCCCAGTTGAATATGTTGATTATTGTAAATTATTCAGCTCATGGCTGACTGAAGAACATACTCCGCTGCCATCTACTGAACCCTGAGATTAAAAAAAGAAAAGAAGTAGGGAGTCAGAAGGGAGTCAGAAAGTGTCTAACCTAAGGGCCCTAAACAGACTAGTCTATGTGTAGTTTGCTTCACCTCTTATCACTGACCATTCAAAAGGAACTAAAAGGGATATTATCCATAGTTTCTTTCTCTGGTGTGTTTAAAAGAAGGACATATATGTAAACCTAAAAATGTGGGGTCCATACTCATAAAAACCCATACATGTGACTATAGCACAATTGAACTTTACCTTTCCTGCTGTTTGAATCAAAGTTTTCA
Organism: Atherina boyeri; assembly: GCA_029874935.1. Classification (NCBI taxonomy): domain Eukaryota; kingdom Metazoa; phylum Chordata; class Actinopteri; order Atheriniformes; family Atherinidae; genus Atherina; species Atherina boyeri. The sequence continues at coordinate 3,254 of JAPMNP010718715.1, read as the reverse complement.
GCTTAGAGATACAGCATCTACGTTGTTATCATTATTCAAACCTTATACACAGAGGATGTATTAGTTTAACTGCCATCAGTGACTAAATTCCTGTGTGATGAATCCCTACAGTCCTAAAAACGACAGCTTAATAACTTTCTCTTCATTATGATCGCTCGTGTGCAGGTGGGGCTGATAGGTTGGATGTCTGCCAGCATCATTCATGTAAAGTCTCATTTTTATTGTGCGCAAATAACATCTGTCAACTGCAATATTTACAATCTCTTTACAGTGTAAGTTGCATTTGAGGAGATGATATTGCATCTGCACCTGTCCTTCTAAGGCACAGTTGTGCATCTCTTTCTCGACATGGTGAAGGTGGTATTGAAAACAATATTGGCTCTAAATTCTGGGGCACACAATAAGTGGTAATAATTTGAGTGTAACTTCTGATTTAATTTTGTGTTGTAGTTATAGTTCCTATAAATTCCATCGAACATAGTCAGTGCAAAAATTAGCAAGATAACCGTATCATAAAGGATCCAGAGAAAAGCCAAACACGTTAAAAAGAAACAGCATTGTACGTTCAAGCAGATAGATTTAAACATGGATTTATTCAGGTGAAAGCACAGAGACGTTTTCAATTAAATAATAATGTGAGCATAACTCTCAGATTAAAATGAACTGCAGCACTGACTTTGAGTGTGTGTGCAAGGTTCCGAGGTTAGTCCCAAGTCAGCCGCCCCAGTAATTTACATAGTGAGTAATGATGAACTGTTGTTGATTCCTTCTAACTCAGACTGTTTTGACTTCTGTCTAAAGGTCACTCTGCAGAGCAGATTTTTTCTCTGCACATGTGTAGATTCATCATGGACATGTGGCTTTATCTTTTGTTCTTGAGGAGCCCAGGTTCATAGAAACAGGCTGTTTTCATAAATAGTCAATGGAGGACAAGAGCAACACCAACTCACACTTTCTCTGCCTCTACAGCTGCTGATTCACAATTAAAACTTAGCAATAGCAGCTGAGTTTCAGTTACTAAGACTGCCCAGAATTATGATTGATCAGTGTTCAGAGACTATGTCTTAATAAATCTGTGCAGCAGTCGCCAAACCTTCATTTTCATGTTGTACCTTAATAAGAAAAAATTAAGTTTTTTTCTCTCTTTCTCTGTTTGATTTTATTAATGCTAACCTGATGCACCAGATGGTTCGGGATACAGAACCATCTGGAAAATCTTTGTTGGGAAATTTTTGGAAAAGGGCAGCCACTTAAGAAAAGAAAAAAAACAGGTGCTAAACTATCTGTGTATCACTGTTTAACATGAGCAAACTCTATTGCCTTAAGCACTGGATGGTTCATTTCAGAGCCGTAGCAAAAACTGTCAAAATGTAGCAGATGATTGTTGAGCATAATAAAAAAAAACCTGGTTGCTGACAATTTAGAACTTTTGTATTTTGGTCAGCCTAAGATATGTGGTTACATTAGATTGTTACCTTGGTTCATTAAACGAGGAGACCATCTCTCCCACAGAAACAAGAGTCAACCAAGCAGTGATTACAAAAGTCTGCAGGTGCTGCAGAGGTACAGTAAACCAATGGTGTAATGGGGCAAGCCGGGGTGTCTTAAAGAAATATCAACGCACTTTGATGGGCAGCAGGCTTGTTCCTCTAACGTACCAAATGTAACAGCATTAAGAAATCATCTCAACCCACTGAAGAATCATAATCGTGATCTCCATTAAATTGCCATAATCCAGCTGCCCTGCAAAGTCTACTTTTCCCAAGGTAGAAGATTAAAGCATCACGACTGAACTTTGGCAGATTTTTGCACCTTGGCGCCCTCTAACGAAGTCTGATTTGGCATCCAACTTGCACCCTTTCTGAGCTAATCCAGTCAGTAAAGCCATTCTCATGTTGACTCTTTCTCTGTCCAATTTTGTCTTTCTGTTCCTTGCTTCTTTGACTAATACCCTCTTGCATTTCTGAGATGAATCAGCCATGATGCATGTTCAAAACAGTCAGTGTGATGATATCCAGTTGCTGCCGTGTGGTGCGGTACTGGAAAGCAAAACGCATCTGTCATGTGATGCTCTGAACTGGAAAAAAAAAAAAAATTGAGAAGTGCTGTTTCAGCCTCGGGTTTCTGCAGGGCAATGATGGCTCCAGGAATGTGCATAATGAATGTCAGTGTACCATCAAAACGAGTCAGAAGCACACAGTTTTTAGGTTGGAAACTGGTTCATTACCAGACTATGGTCAATTGTATACAATAACACTAGAGCAACACAGCAAAGAGGCACACTTGAGCATTCATTGTTACTTACTTAGTATGATCTTACCAGTCTGTTTCAACTTCAGTCCTAGACTGAAGTTGGAGGTGAATGGCCCATGCATGAAGCAGCCAACTATTCTAAGTGACTGTGTCTGTGTTTTATATAACTATTTTGGATTAGAGATTTGTTTTATAAATGGCACTCTGTTTGTTCACAACAGTCTGTCAATCAAGTCAGGAAATATGCTGAGGAGGTTCGTAAATGTATTTGTCACTGCAGATTAGTGAAGTGTAAATGAATGCAACGTAAATAGAGATGGAGATATAACTGTCTAATCTGACCTGGTGGTATTCTTTAAGTCTGAATTGGGTGCAACTTGAATTTTATCAAGGGAAAAATCAAGTAATCAAGAGTTCTAGTTATATAAATAACATCATTTAAAAAAAAGCAAAGCAAAGCAAAATGAGAGTTCTCTTCTTGTCATATGTAAACAAATATAACTTAAATTCCCTAAATGATGTTGTAAAAGCCCTTCTAAAACATCCTGTTTCAGGCCACTTTCCTTTCACAGTGTGGTGGTGAATAATGCAAAGACTCAATAAAACCCTTTTTAAACAAAAGCAACGCACATCCATCACATTCCTCAGGCCAATCATGAGGCAGGCAGTAATGATATCGGAGAGACAAAGAGAGTGGATGAATATTTGATGAAGGAGGCAGAATGTGACTCCTAGGAGGTAAAAGGACCATTGATCCCAAGCAAGGGATTCCCCTTCACAGGTGTGGTGAGGAGATGGAAGAGGAGCAGGTGGGACAGAGTCAGGAGGCGTCAGGAAAACTGAAACAGATAAGCATATAAAGAATTAAAGGGATTATCTGGAGCAGAATATGAGGTTTGCCTCCCATTTGTAGAATTCCTGAAACTTAAAGGTAGGGTCCATGATGTTTTTAAAATACATTTTTACAATATTAATTTAATTCCACTTCAACAACTGTTTGT
>JAPMNP010718700.1:4388-18140 GCA_029874935.1 Atherina boyeri | reverse complement strand
GAGAATCAAAGTTTCTTCCCAAGTTTTATACTAAGTGGCACATGTTACCATATTCATTTTATCAATGTTTTTAAGTCAATAACTCATAAATAAATGGTTCCTGAAAATAGCTTTTTTTGTTGCTGCCCCACCTTCTTTGGTAGGCTATATAATCAAATTTTTTAAAAAAAGTCTGTGTGGCTTACAAGTACAAGAAGGTATATCTCTATGATAAAATACTGTCAAAGAGGGAAAAAAGGGGATGTAAGGTTGAGCATGTCAATGTAGATAATATGTAAGAAGAGACATGATGATAGGATAAACAATGGCCTAACCCTTGCTCTACACATGATGCCATTTATTGTTTAACTGCCTCTCTTCAGATAATAACTCATCTTCGAAGCAAGCGTTTGAAGTTGAAGACACGTCTAAATAATTTTTCTTGAATCAGTGCTTGAACCTTCGCTTCTTTTTAATTTAATCTGAAGATTCTGAAGACCAGCATCCTAGCAACGTGTAGTACTTAACATGTTGAAATGAATACTATTGTTGAGGCATTTGTGTGTGAGAGTGTATTGTCAGTTTCCAGTGAAACGTGCTTGTGCAATACCGGAGTTGCACACTACCACTCTGTCTGCACGATCCTTTGTGGGCTTGGCCTACAAATGTCATCACAATGAACTCTAACTTGATAACTGTCACAGTTATTTATTGATGAAGTTTTTTGTTTTTTTTTGTCAGTTATTTGCACACAACTATAGCTAGTTATAGTATTAGTCCATAATCTTAATCATTAATGATGCTCATAAAGGTTTATGGAGTAGGAGCATTTATTGCCATTTGATACTGAAAGAAATTGATAAAGTAATACATTACTTCCTTGCCTTTTAAGATTTTGTAAACAAATAAATTACAGTGCCAGTATGCAAATATACAGATCTTATTCTACAAATATTCATATCAATATTAATAGTCATATATCAGAAGTGAAGAATATATGATGACTAAAACAAGCCATACTGTCACACACAACCATCCACCATATTTCCCTCTGTACTCTTGCCCACATTTTAGATGCTCCTCATCTCCTAACTGTATGATCTTCCTTCCCTTCTCATTGTCTTCTTTGCATATCTTTTTTTCTTTCTGTCTATCTCTGTCACTTATGGTTGTGAAATATCCTTGACTGATGAATTTTCTGTTTTCATCATTTTCTCTGGGGTCAGTACTTTCAAGCCACAGTTTCATAATACTTTCATTGCTTGGTGAAGTTGCTGGATATCTGGATGTGATTTGTTAATTGAAATGCTTATAGAAAATTATTTCCCAACCTGAGCAATCAAATTTCTACAATGTTAAAATAAAAACTCAGAAGATATGAAATGCCTTTCACCATATGCCATCTGGGTTCTTTGATAAACTCTAAATGTTGATAAATGATTTACAGATGGGTATTTAATTGTAAATCAAACGATGTAAGAACAGTGTATCTTCACAAGATGAAATATATAACAAAGTAAGCCTTCAATATTGTCCTTTTTTTTCTTTATTCATTTTTCAGTATACAACCAAATGCAATAATTTATGTGTTGATCATCTGTTGACTCACTATGAGGTGTCTGTATTTTATAAGTTTTGACATGTACATCATGACTGAGGATTTCATAAATGGCAACATTTCATAAAGAAAAAAAGACTGGAAGAAACTTTAATTCTACTGAAAAAAATCATCAAACTTGGCTTTTTTTTCTTCTACTACTTTTCCTCCACAGCTGCCATGTTCTACAGGAATCTCTCTTGAGCTCAGCCAGTGGATACAGCAACTACAGAGGAATCCTTAACTGGTGTGTTGTCATGCTGGTGAGTAAAACTGCACATCTATAGAGAATCCCGTTGCTCTGTAATTTTTTTTAAAAATGTATTTATTTTATTTTATTAGATTTTTTTTACATCATACCTTAAACAATGTAGTGTGCCTGAAGTTATCAGTTCAACAACAAATGCAGCTCAAGGGCCAGCCTACACAACCATGTGGGATTTGGGTGATGGAGCTGTTGCAGCATGTCTCTGTAACACGCTTACTTACAGTATTGTGGCAGAGTGAAAAGAAGTACCAGTAGATATTTTTGTATCTTTGTTTGATTTGAGAGGATTTATGTGTACTAAGATCACATATTTAGAGTACATGGGGTGGAAAATGATGTATGGTGGCTGCAGTTGAATGTTCTGGTTTCCCAGGAATGAAGCAGATGGGGCTCATATGTAATGTGCACCATTTTGTTGCTTTATTAGTATTATATTAATTAATAATTATATAATTTGTTCTATCACATGTATCCATAAACCAGTCTTAACATAGTTGACAGGACTGAAGCATGTTATTTTTTATGCAGAATCCTCTGCTTAGCATGCCTGACCAAAAAAGGTCATGTAGATCGATTTGGAAATATCGGATAAATAAAAATCTACATCTGATATAATCTCAAGACTACCTTGCATGGGTAGTTTAATTAATAGTGTGGAAAAAATTACAGTTCATGCTCACATGCTAATAATTAGCAACAGTGATCCCTTAATAGCAGCATGACAAGCTACTTGCCAAAATAGTTAATAACAAAAGAGAATTGAAAATGGCAGAAGCTTACCTTTTAACATCGCTGAAAGGCTGTGCAAACTGTGCACAGAGAAGGTGCATCCAAACTTTTAACTGGTACTGTAAAGTCATTGTGGTAAACAATGTGAAAGGTGAAGTAGAGCAAGAGAGTTGAATATGTTGAGGTTGTTGATCCATGTATCTGTAATTGTCGGTGTCAGTGTCAGTGATTGTGTTTTTCCCACATAAACCTAATTAATTTAGTAGTTCTGTGGCAGAATTAATGCTCTTTTTTAATGTTTTAAATTGCCGCAATAACCAAGTTTTCCACTTCGTGGTCACCAGCAGACACTGCTTGCTTTTTAGAAGAAGCCTAACAAAATACCAGAAAATCTTGCTATAAATACAAATGTGATGCTTTGTCTGGGGACTGGAAAATCTTTTGAAAGTCCTTCTGAACAAGCACTTTGGTTTTAACTGCCCTCTTTGTCTGAAGTCAGACAAGTTTACTTTAAAGTTTAGATGTAAATAGACCATAGACCAGCCGAAATGTTGACATGGTCAGATATATTTAACAAGGGCTCTCCACTCCACTTTACATATACAAAAACAAAACATTCTTTAAGTGGAATGTAGCCTTCATTAATACAGCTGAGCCTTTCCTATTATTTCAGGTCAAACATTCTGCCACTTAACAAGACAATTCTTTAGAGGCTGACTGAGGATGCTTTTACAACATCCATACTGAAGTTGATGATATAGTTTTTAGAGCTTCAAAATGCAGTGCCTTTTTGGAGTCTGACTGGATTTAAGTTACAGTAACAAATCATCCACGATCACATGTAGTGTGAGTAGAGATTGCTGTATTTTATCCTTTGTATGGAGCTAACCAAATGTTCATTTCTGTAATGATGACATGCTAACAAGGTAGTACCAAAAAAAACACTGAATGCAAACTGATTTTATTTATTTATCTATTTATTCTTTTTTCTTTTTTTTTTAAGATGAGACCAAATATATGTTTATTCATCTCTTAGTGGCACCTGTTTCCTTTTCTTTGTGTGTGAGGGTCCAAAGGTTCAGCAAACTCTTGTGTCTCTTTCTATTTTTATCGTACCAACCACCAAACCTGATATGTCTCCCTTGTCCTCAGCTAGAGGTACAGACACTTTTTTTACTGAGACTTTTTTTCTGGTTGTTGAAGCTTTTATTGAAACTAGATTCAGACAGTAAAAAAACAAACACTACTATGTGTATAAATACTTAACATAAATCAATAAAGCAGAGTTGAGTAGATGCTGTGTTTAAACAATGATGTTTCTAACTATCAAAATATCTCAGCAAAATGTTCCTTGTTTGAACCTCAGTGGGAGCCTTTCAGTATGAATTTTTCATGTTTTCCCTGTGTGCATTGGTTCTCTCTTTGTTCTCCACTTTCCACCAATAGCCAAACATGCATGTTTTTGGCCTATCTGGGGAATCTAAATTGACCCTCAGCATGAGTGTGAGTGGTTGTTTGTGTTGTCTCTGTGATGAACTGGCTTTGTGGATGGCCAGTGTGTCCTTGTGTCATCTTTATGGTCCTAGCGACAAATTTTTGTCAGTAGAGACTAATCACTGTAAAAGAAATGGCAGATTGATGCAGATATTTTTTGGAAGTAATGGTATATGAGCAAAAAGAAGGTTCTCCTTTACCAAGTATTCAGGGATTGCAATACACTCCTTACAGAAGTGTCTTCGTCCCTGCAACTTACCGGTGTCACTCTGTTCCTAACTTTGCACACTGACCTTTCTGTGAGTGTGGATGATGGAGAAGACACGAACACTGTTGATATACTGCGAAATCCGCTTTGTAAAGCCTACTGCCCCATTTATTCTGTTTCTTCATGATGATCGTCTTGTTCATGCTGAAGGTCACTGAGGCAAAGGTTACTGCTATGGGGAAAAGACAACATTTTTGGATCAAAGCCACATTGCTCCTGGGTCTTTGCAAACCAAAGGGCATGATTGCTTTAGCATGAACTTATGTCACTAACTATGCTGTTGTTTTAATCACTTTCCTAAAAGGCATCATCACTGCCATGAAATTGTAAGAATATATATCAAATATACTCTTCATCGTTAAGTGAGTTGACCTTTTTAAGCTAAAGGTATAATTAGGTTTATCTTAGAATCTCAGATAAAGCTGGACTTGAACCTTGAAGTTAAATGCATAACATAGTCATAGACTAATTTACTTGACACTTTTTAACTGAGGGAGCAGCAACAGGATGCGATAGCAGTCTAGGTGTGATGGCAGCAGGAACATGTGGCTAAGATTGGGCGTGAAACGGATCCGCTCAAACCAATGTGACTCAGCGTCAAACTTGTGTGTTGCCAATGTGTCCTGTGTGTTTTGTGGACAGTTAATGTTTGTTCTGCTGTTCTTGCTTTGAACAATAAGTGACTCCATACAAAAAGAAACTGTTCAATCTGCACTGCAGCCTAATCACAAGCGCGGCACTGCTGAAAAGGAAATGATAAGCCAGATTTATTAGCAAAGGTCAGATGGAGTAAAAGGCTTAATGCAAAACAGCTTTAAACTCTAAAATATTTCTTCTGCATGACTCTCATTAACTCTCCTTATTTGCCTCTCTGTATTTGTTGTGTTTTCGTAGGTTCTCAGTAATGCACGTCTTTTCTTGGAGAACATTATTAAGTGAGTATACACTCTTAGACAACCCTACATTTTGTACAAACAGCACCACATACTTTTTTTTCTCTGGCTCTACAGTCATCCATCTAATTCCTTATCTTTTAGCCCACACCAATATTCCCATTCAATGCTGACAACTTGAATGATCAATTTGTTGTGTTTCATTACATATATCTTCATAATGTACATGCATTATTTACAAGAGCATGACATCAATAAAAACTGAAAGTGTTTCCATCACAAATGGCTTATTGCAACCTTTCTTTCACCATAATGTAGTTATCAACATAACCTTAATTAGAAAATATGCCTGGTTGGATCATTTGTATTAACTTCACCTCTCCTTCTGCTCCAGGTATGGCATCTTGGTAGATCCTATCCAAGTTGTGTCTCTTTTCCTAAAGGACCCATATAGCTGGCCAGCAGCTTGCCTTATCATTGGTATGGAAAACTATTTTATTGTATTGACATAAACAGAAGTGGAATGTATTAAGAAGTTTAATCTTGGGTGATCTGATCAAAAGTGGACAGTTCCAAGAACTTTAGTTTACAGCTGGTATTGAAATGTGTCTCTACATGAATTACACTTTATCTGATTTCACATTCCTGGAACATGAGACAAGTCAAGAAGGAAAGAGCAAATTTTTAATCGCTGCAGTTTTTATTATGGACCAGTTTGCAAAAATGTAAAACATGGAGCACTGTGAAATGATTTCCCCTGCCACCATGCTTTACACCCAGGTCTGCTGTGCTGCATTGGATTGCATATTTTTATGCAGGGTTTGGTCCTAAATTTTGGTAAAGAAAAAAATAACCATAGCACAAACCCAAAGCTTTGGTATTATACTGTCAGCCATCGTTTTTTGCTTTCTCTGCATGAGTGAGCACAAATGGTATCCAAGTTTTCTGTTACTGATGCATCCAGTGTTTGGATTCAACAGACACAAAAAAATGTTTTTTCACTGGGAGAAAAAAGAAAATCTTAGTTTAATATCATGCTGCAAATGCAGATAAGGATTTATTGAGTAGGTGATTTTTCAGTGTGGCCCAAGTTATATCTATACTATAAAAATAATGTATCCATATATTTTGTAGACCACTATTGAATATAGTCCGAGCAACCACATCTGAGTGTTTTCATTCGTCTGCTTATATCCTGTCCACTTGTGATCAAGTCACTACAGATGCCTTGCAGCCAATTGTTCGATTGTTTGTCTGTGACCTTTTAGAACAATGTTCCAGCTGAATAGAGCAAATCGTTGCTGAACTTGTATTTCTCACTCTAAAGTCAACCAAAGTATGGATCAGTTTTGTTAGTTTTAACTAAAGGATTCATATTATGCTTTTTTTTTCCCCAAGCTGACACAATTTCCTGAGGTTTTAATGAAAATCAACATTCAAGTTAAATTAACAAATAATTAAATAAGAGATGTAAAGAGCATCAACCATTTCTTCCGTTAGTTTCCATATATTTACATAGTTTACATATTTTATATTTCATGCAGATGCAGGTTTCAGATTTCAGGAGCGTGAAATAATATGTCCCCCTTTAATAGTATGTGGCTTACGATTCCCTTGTCTTATTAGGCTTATCTGATATAGTTCAGTGTGTCAGTGGTTCAGAAACGGCTTGAAAGAGTCATAGTTTGTGTGATCACTACCGGCCAATTTGGTGTAACAGAGTGATTGTTTACATTCTTGTATTGGTGTAGCTTGTAAATCGATTTTCTGTTTCATGTTTTTAGTGTCCAACGTCTTCATCCTAGCAGCTTTATATACAGAGAGGCGTCTGGCTGTTGTAAGTCCTAACTTTAATTTGCGCATTTTTCGAGGTGACACACATCTTTATTGAACTCATGACCAACATCAACTTTGGAACTCATTGAGCACAGTTTCCTTATTTAGTATTTTGTTGATATTGTTTTTAATATACAGCATGCAGGGTTGGGCTGATTTGATATCTTTCTGGGATCATTCATGATGGGTTTTTTTTAAATGGTCCTACTAAAGTTTTTTTTTCATGTATGTAAAGCACTTTGAATTATCTTGTACATGAAATGTGCACTACAAATAAATTTGCCTTGCTTTGCCTTGTAGGTCATTTAATCTCCTAAGTAAATTCTGAGCTCCACCCTTTTGTATGCCGACCCTTTACCCTGAAAAGAAACCCAGTGTTGATCCATATTAGATTGTGTGCATTAAGTTAACAAATGCAAAAACCTTTTATTCTCTGAAAGGAAGAAACACTGTAATCACAAATGGTGTTTGATTTGTTTTTTGTTTTTTCTAACACTAACGGGACTTTTTTTTATCTATAATCCTTTTTAGGGTACTATCTCTGAAACTACGGGATGGATTCTTCATCTTATCAACTTGGCTTGCATGTTGATCATACCCTCTTTCACAGTACTCACTGTGACATCCATGACCCCAGGTATGTTTAACTACAAAACTGCATATTTTATATGTACAGTATACATGATATCAAGTGTCTTGGGTAAGACTTTTATGTTTTCGTGGGTTTACAAAAAATATGGATATTTTTTGGCTCAGTTTAGAATTGTGAAAAAGGCTACAGTAGCCAAATAAACACTTTGAAGGATAATTTCCATATGTACACACACCCTGTCATTAGTGATGATCCTCTGACGCCAGAGGCTCCTACACATGTGCCGTTTCTCATGATGCAAACGTATCGAACCACTGTGCCTAAGCGTGGTTTGGTCACATGACTGTTGCCACTGGAAGCACTTAAGTAATGGCCGAAGCACTGAACTGCTTTGGTAAGCACGTCAAACAATCGTCATACAATCCATCTGATTGGTTCGGTTTGTCAAAATGTTAGTTACATGTCCCCCTTTTCCAAGCACATCCCTTTTACCTCTATTCCTTTTTGAACAAACAATCAATGTAGCAGCACTATTTAAAATATCTTACCACACAGAATTTTAAGAAAATTTTAACAGAATTCAAATCTTTAACAAAGCCTCGATTAGCCATCACTACCTGTCATCTTCCTTTTCAGTTGTAACATAATCTATTTTTCCTATTTAATTGCTGTTGTGTGTGATTGTGTGTGTGAATGTGTGTGTATGTGTCAGTGGGTGGTGTGCTCTCTCTAGGGATCTACACTGTGCTGTTTCTCAAGCTGTACTCTTACCAAGATTCCAATAGGTGGTGCAGAGAAATCAGACAAGCCAAAGCCAAAAGACTAACACGATCATATTCATGTAAGTGTATCAACATATACTAAGGGATCTTGACTGAGCTTAGCTCAACAGTTCATAACTACATAATATGCATGGAAACACATGGTTCGGCACGTTTACAGGATAGTTTTTCATTTCAACTCTGTGCTGCAGCACCATCTGGAGGTAGTGAAGTAAAGTAAGACCCAGGGACATGGGGACATTGTAAATCAAAGTTGAGTAACTTGAGCAGCATTATCCCAGCATGTGGTGTAGGGCTATTTTAAGCCTGATAATTTAATGCAGCATGATGAGAAGTCTCTATGTAATGCTTGAAATTCAAAATGCTGAATGTCTCTGCTGTTTTTTGCAGGTCCCAATGTGGCACAGTCTAATGGGTCAGCAGTTCATTCACATGTCTCCTACCCAGGCAACCTCACACACAGAGGTGTGTTCAGTATAATAGATCATAACTATAGATTAAAAGATTCAATACTGTTACCAATTCAGTGGTCCAGTTTTGTATACATCATTACGGAATGATCATGTAAAATAAAGTTACAAGATTTTGTCTTACGTTTTAGATGTTGTTCAAGTTAAGAGATTCTCAAAGTTTTCATTTTAAAACAAATATAATCTCAACTAAAATTAAGTTTACTTCTTTGTCTGTCTTTAGACATGTACTACTTTGTTTTTGCTCCAACTCTCTGCTACCAGCTCAACTTCCCACGGTCTTCTCGAATACGCAAAAGGTTCTTAATAAGAAGACTTTTTGAAATGGTGAGAGGACGTCATTACAGTTTCTGCCTCAGCATATAAGCCCATGGCCTCATTGAGTTTAATCTTTATTGATCAATACGTGAATATTTGGTTTTGTTTTTTTTCTTCTTGCAGCTTTTTCTCATGCAGTTACTGGTGGGATTGATACAGCAGGTATGTAAAATATTCACACTACATGCACAGCACACTCATCCTAAATGCACACTAGATGACATTTAACAGAAAAGGGTTCATCAGATAGCCTGCATCAGATTTCTTTCCCTCAATACAGCTGAAAGAAAAATGAAGATGCAAATCTGGTGGAGGGGGATGATATTCCCAGAAAAATTCAAAGCTCAAATATGATTAAAGAAGCTAATTTCAAAGATGAAACCTATATGCTCTTAGATTATAGTCATTAAATTAAAAGTAAAAAAAGCCTGTTCTGTGAACTTTATGAATTCTTAAGTTCTTAACTAAATGAATAAACAACACATTTTAATTTGTGAGGATGGATCAATCTCATCCCACTACATGGCTCACCAGTAAACTGGGAACGCTACATCACATGTTAGCGAAGAAGTGCAACAGCATCACTACCTTATCCATATCGGTATGTTATTTTCTTCTGAATGAACCCCAGCTCCCCGGCAGTCACTTTTGAATATCTGTTCTGTGAACTGCAGTCTACGTTTTTCTAGTTTTTATTAATCTTCTCACTCCCAAAGTTCACACCTCCTTTGGCTGCTTTTTTCAGTATTCTGCTGAGTTCATTCATCCCTCTCTCCTCTTTTAAAGATTCCTTCCAACCGTTGCAACAACACCATTGCACTTGTTTTTAGTCACTAATTTCTTATCGCTTGTTTTTGTTAATGTTTTGTACTTGTTTTTAGCTTTTAATTTGTTACTATTTGTTGCTGTATTTATTGTTCTTCATGTTTTCCTCTAGTCGTTTAGAAATGTGATTTTCTTTTTTATCATTTCTTGTCGTTGTTGCTGTGTTGCCTTACCAGGTCGTCATTGTAAATGAATAAAGGTTAAATTAAAAATAAAAACCCTGTTGATTCAGTATAGTGAAATGGTGACACTGAGCTAGAATTACAAGTATTTCTTTTTTTCACAAATTCAGTTTCAAGGTTGAATTTGATTAGTTTATCCACTGCAGGCTTTGTGTCTTATATGAGTTTGATCCAGCCCTGTGTGGCCAAACACAAAGAAAAGAAAAAGGTCCTGAGAAAATGTATTCATTTGATCTCAGAAAATGTTAGTTTGTTAATGTAATCTTGTCAATTCTTTTCAAAGCATTTAAGTTTCATTGAAGTACATTCACAACAACACCTCCATTTATTTTTACTTTAGCTGTTTAGTTTTACTGTTATTGCACAAAGTGACCCAAATGCATCATTAGTAAATGCAATATATGTTAAACAAAATTAATTAAATGTGTGTCTTTCAGTGGATGGTTCCCACTATTCAAAACTCAATGAAACCATTCCAGGTAGGTTAACTGTTTGTATATATTATAGACGCTCACTGTATATATTTTCTGCAAAGGAACAACATTTTAAATCTTATCTTGCTAATAATTTTGTCACTTTCTTATGACCTTGCTAATGATAAGTTGAGTAACTATAAACCTGAGCATTGGGGCTGGACTGTGGTGTGGTGATTAGCACTGCAGCCTCACAGCAAGAAGGTTGCTGAAGAGGGGTTCAAACAGTGGCGTTGTGTGGAGTTTGCATGTTCTCCCCGTGTATGCATGGGTTCTCCCCGGCTTCCTCCCACTGTCCAAAAACATGTATAATAGGTAAATTGGTCACCAAATTCCCACTAGGAGTGTGTGAGAGCATGAATGTTGTTTGTCTTTCTGTTGGTCATGTGTCAGATTGGCGACCTGTCCAGGGTGTACCCTGCCTCTCGCCTGTTGATAGCAACCTTGAATTGGATAAGTGGTACAGAAAATGGATGGATGGAATTAGTGTCTCATTATCTAGACTCAAAGCAGGAGGCAAGAAAGTGTCTGTAACTGATGTTATCAAAACTTCACTCTGTTTCTCACAGGAGATGGACTTTTCTCGGATGGTGGAGCGACTCCTGAAACTAGCTGTGAGTATCATGATACAGCTGAGTTGACCACTGGGAAACTTATTTAACTATGGGTAAAAAAACTGAAAAAAAAGAAGAAACATCCTGCTTTGCCTTTTTTATATATAAGCAGATCATGTTATCTTTGGTAGTGCTTAGTGTTTTGCTCTTAAGTTTTTCATCATTAAGTAGGTCAGAACAAATCTGTAAAGATGTTAATTTTAAAGATTTCACATCATTATTGGAGTTGTAACAATAACCTTACCAAACCATACACTTCTTCCTCTCCTTTTTTTCTCCCAGGTCCCTAACCATCTAATATGGCTAATATTCTTTTATTGGTTTTTCCACTCCTCTATGAACTTTGTGGCAGAGCTGCTGCAGTTTGGAGATAGAGAGTTCTACAAGGACTGGTGGTGAGTAGCGATCACATTTGCAATTCTCCTAATAGAAAATGAAAGTATAGATTTAAGGAATCTAAAATACATTCATCAGAACTAACAGGATACATACTTTGCAACATGTCTTTTATCTGTATCTGTTAACCTCCGGGGTATTATGTTCTGGCAGAGTTACTTTCAGATTTAACCCATTTCACCCCTCGGGCAAGTCAACTCATTTTAGTTGTGAGCTGCTTAAATGTAAGAACGTAACTGAATTCATGTAGTCTTTATAAATATCATATAATCAGTGATCATCTGCATAAAAACACTCTGTGACACACCATAAAACATAAAAACATATTTATTTCAGATGAGTAGCATTTCATTCTGATTTATTTCTCTGTCCTTTCAGGAACTCTGAGAGTGTCACATATTTCTGGGCCAACTGGAATATCCCAGTACATAAATGGTGTCTGAGGTGAGCACTAAACATCACATCAAACATGATACTCTGATTGCTTTGCTATTGTGTTTATGTTTTTTTTAGAAATCAAAGTGTGGCTTTTAGGTTATTTACAGCCAGATTACAAATGTAAGCATGAGGGTAATTTTGTTTATGAATCTGTGTTTTTAAGACACTTTTATAAGCCAATGTTGAGAAGAGGAATCAACAAGTTTCTGGCTCAAACTGCTGTCTTCTTGGCTTCTGCCTTCTTCCACGAGGTAAACAAACTAAATCCTCAAGTCTGTGCATGTTTGTTTGTACGAAAGCAGAGAGCAGCTGTGCTATTGATTTTTAGAAGAAAAAAAAGAAAGATTTCCTTTTTTTTTTTAAGCGTTATCTCAAGATAAAGAAGACCGTTTTCTGGATAATTTATCTTTACCCAAAGCCAGCTGGGGAGTGCCAAAGTCATGGGGTATATGTGTAACTCTGTGAATGCGGGATTATTAAAACTCAATTGTCAGACACATTGTAATTTCAATCTTTGTCAGACTTGATGGCAGTAAAATTGAATGCATTGATCAGTGATGGGTGTTCCTTGATCTGATATCTTGCTTCCGTGGCTGGCTTGACTATACTGAGGCATCTCAGAACAGAACAGAACAATTATGTCACAACTCAATCACAAAATCTTAACAGCTTTAAAAATAATGCAGTGTCAATAAAGTATAGACATCGAGTCAATTAAGCTCTCTTTTCTTATAACACAACTTTAAAAAGATTTGATTGTTGTTGTATCAGAGTTAGGTATGTGGGCTTTTTTTCTTCATATTTACACATTGATAACATCTTTAAAAAATTTCTTCTCCTCAGTACTTGGTGAGTGTTCCTTTGAAGATGTTCAGACTGTGGGCCTTTATGGGAATGATGGCTCAGGTAAAACACACAGAACTGTCAAATTCTTTCACTCGGTTACCTATGTATTTCTGTTACAACTGCTTTAATTTGTCATGTTTTCTCACCTCCTGTCCAAACCTCTTCACAGAGTCTGCACTTGCACTGACCTATGACCTTTATTCCCCACAGGTTCCTCTAGCTTGGTTTGTGGGTCGTTACCTGAACGGAAACTATGGCAATGCAGCCGTGTGGATCTCACTCATCATTGGACAGCCTGTTGCTGTTTTGATGTATGTCCATGACTACTATGTCCTTCATTATGGGAGCACTACATAACACTGGATAAACACACTTTATTCTACACACACACACACTAGCTTGTGAGATGAGCTTAAGTGGGATAATGTAAGGTGACAGTAATGGGAAGCTAAACTGAAGCTGCTTCAGTTTTTACTTTTGCACTTTAGAGAACCAGACCACAATATGTCAGGAAGTTACCTTGGAGGTTTAAACATGGTGAGAAGTGCTTGGTGTTGAGCTCTCATCCACTTTCTTTGGCTATAATATGCCATACCTTTTGTCATCTTATAATCTAACCTTTGGGACCCACCATCATTGTCAGTGTATCAACATTTATATTTGGATGTCAATCCCTCATTTGTTAGATTTAGAATATGGTCTTTAACAAATTTTGATAAACAAAAGCAAATGGGTTCCTTGACCTCCAGCAA
>JAPMNP010718686.1:0-10607 GCA_029874935.1 Atherina boyeri | reverse complement strand
ACACACACACACACACACACACACACACACACACACACACACACACACACACACACACACACACACACATAAAACCGGGGCTTCATGGTGGTGTGATGGTTAGCACCGTCACCTCACTCTCGCCTCTCACCAAGTTGCAGCTATGACAACTGAGTTAGGCTCCACCTCGCTCAGAATCACACTTCCGGCCTATGTTACTAAAAAGTCTAAAAGTTTTAAGAATGGTTGCGGAAATTATTCTGCAACAATAAGTCCAAGATCNTGTTTTTGAATCCTATATCCTTTGGATAAAAGCTGTGACATTTGTGTGAAGCTGTGTCTGAAAAAAGTATTAAAACAAGCTTCCCTAATAAAATCCTGTCAGTAAATGAAAGCAGCATTTGGTGCCATCTCAAACAGAAGCACTGTGTACCTTTAAACGTGGCGCAACTGTTCTATTACTGACTCCTTGCTTTGCTTTGTCAGGCGATCTTGCCTATGTTAGACCTCAATAGAAATGCAGTAAATGATAGGTATGCTCTTTGACAGATTGTCTCCAATAAACCCCATGATAAATGATACAACAATCCAACAATAGAGACAATCCAGCTCATAGGTTTGACTTGGGATCATTTCAACATTGTCTGTAACAAAGGGGACAGTTGAAAGAGATAAACCTTAAGGTATGCTTCTGTGCTGGCAAGGGCGACCGAATGAAACACAATATAAAGAAGATCCTGTTTCTCTATAGCTCTGTTGAACACGAAAAAATAATTTCTTTTGTTATCCTATGCCCTCTTTGTCCATTGTAGCCAACTTATAGCCCCCTACAATATCTTCACTGTATTACTGACAGTATCAGTAGCAGCTGTTCTAGTGTAAGTGGCGAAAAAAACATTATTTGACAGGAACACTTAACATAAACAGTGCGAAATGCCACACCAAATCAGTAGTGTGTGAGGCTTCTTTCTGAGAACTGAAGGTTAAATAGAGTGTGTACAATGTTAAGGCTAAGAGAGTTCTTTTTGTCACACACATATATTCTTTCTCTGCTGCAAGCCTTTAGTAGCTTAAGTGGCTAAACAATATGTTACAGGAATCTTTAGAATTCAATAGGCAATTATATGATGGTTTGACAATATATCAGAGTAGAATATACTGAAAAACAGCATTCTGTTTAAATAAACAGCTAACATAATGTTTGGAAGACCCTATTGTGGTTTTACTGTTTGTTTGAACATATACGTTTTCCTGACTGTTAAATTGCGTAAGTGATACTCCCATGATAACATTTGACACTTTTGTTAGATGACCTGATCAGGATTTTCACATCGATGTTGCATGCTGATAAGCGCCAACACAAAAACAACCAATCTAGGACAGATTTTCAAAGACAACATTGTCAAGATGTTTATTTACAAAAGACATTTTCTGTACATGTTGACTTTTACATCAGTAAGAGCGAATCATCTCCCACTACACCCATAAGCTTTCTGATCATTTAATGTTCCATTAATATGTTTATTCGTTGCTTTAAATTAAATATAAGAACCCCACATTTGCCCCCCATTTATTGGGAGGGTAGTTAAATAAACATGTCCTACACTCGTACCAACAAAAGTTTCATTTCACAGTATCATTGTAAACCCTTAACCAAATTCATGTCAAGTAGATATCAGCACATTCAAATCCACAGACAACATGTCTAACAAGTATTAACAGTCTTCTTTAACAAAAAAAATAAAATCCAGTAGTATACGTGCAGTAGACGTCCACATCAAGTCAGTCATGTTTCAAAAGGATGAGTGCAAGGACCTCTACAGTACAGCGAGTCAAATCGTATTTTAGGAAAATGATGTGGTGGCACAAAACGATGGGTGAGTGGTAATTAAATGTTTTTGCCCAAATCAGTGAGGTAGAGAGACTGATTTCATTTTTCCTGCCTTGAAAACTATTTTTTTGTCATTGCAGCATGCCACACTGATCTGAACTGAAGCAGTGTGTGACATTTTAAAAAGAGAACAACCACAGGTTGTGCAACATATGCAGTTATATTCAACCCACTGATCTTTGCTGCCCCAACCAAATTACATTACACTGAATAAAACATATTGATAATTGACCACTTATCCTTTTAAAGGAATTGAGCTTAAAATTGGAATTCTTGTCACATTAAAGGGTTCATTACCAGAGATGATTTGGACTCAGGAATCCCAATTCAATTCATCAGCAGAGAGGGATTATTCTCCTGACCATAGACAAGGAGGGATGTTTACATTTATGGAAGGGGGGAAAGAATCTTAAAAACATTTACCAAAAAAAGCCCACAGCAGATTATTAAATAACAGAATAGAATATGTTTAATTGTAAAACATGTGACTGCTGTCCTTGGTGTGTCCACTGATATAGCAGCTCCAATTAAAGTTGCTGTCTCTGAATTTGAGTGCTGACAGTGTATGTTTTTTTCAAATTTCAATATAAATATATAATTCTAAATAAACCTTTTTAGAAAAAAAGAAAGGAAAAAAAGTTCTTTATAATTTACTTTTGAGGAAATTCCTCTAAAACTAGCTTTGCTGCCCAAAATCAGCAAATTCAAGGATTGTCTCGATCCCTCTCCATATAAAGGAGAGTTTACCGGGAGGTTTGCTTTCAGCTCCCCTGTACTGTGCTGCACTTTCTGTTGGCATCCACCGAGGTAAAGCTCAGCTTGTTGGCGCTATCCTTACCCGGTGCTTTCGTGAAGCTATAGGAGTTCCACTTTCTGGGAGCACACCAGGTCACTATTGACCAGATTCCACATGCGCATGAGGTCCAATGGGAGCAGCTTGTGCACCACGATCATGTTTTTAAAGAAACAGGGTTCCCGGTTCAGCTTACTGTTCTTATTTTTCACCAAGCCAAACGTCTTAAAAGCGTTGTGTTTTACAGGGGCGACCTGCAACACCTCCAAACACATGCCCAAGAAGACATCATCAATGGGGTAGAGCTCCAGGGTGTCTGCAGCCCAGTGAAGCCTTCTAGCCAACGTCCCATCCATCAGAAAACCTCCTCCACCTGCATATGGAGGGTAGTATGTCTTATTATACAAAGCTTGGGGAATGTAATATTTGTTTTCCTTTTTACGAATGGGTTTAGCTTTGAAAATCACATCCCCCACAAACAGGTTCTTGTCCTGGCTGCTGCTCTCTAGAAACTCAAAAATGTTCTCCACACTGACAAAGACGTCATCGTCGCCCTTGAACACATAGCGGACACCGTGGCAGTAAGTGTGGAACCACTTGAGGAAATGGGTCTCTTTGAGAGTCAGATTGAAGAAACTATCTAAAAAGTCCCACTGGAGAATATCCCCATAGATGTAGTCTTCATACTCGACGAGTTTCTGGTGGTTCAGCCTTTCTGCCTCGTTGGAGGACTTACCAAGAAGAAAGAGGGTCTTTATCCTCTTGCCGTTCACAACCTGCTCTTTGCCCCAAGTTTTACGAATGACCTCCCTGCGGTCATGCTGGGTGGCCACTGACTTAATCACCATAAGTAAATATATCTCCCCTGTGCACTTCTCTGGGTGGTTGAGGATCATGGGAAAAAAACGGCAATGTCGATAAAGCATGAACTGCTTGAAGTTGTCCTCCAGGCCTTTGAACCACGGCTGGCTTGAGAAATTGAGGTTGGCACTGCAGTTGGAGCTGGTCACATCCCAGGTATCTACAGTGATCCTTGGCTCCTGTGTGATGGATTGAGCTTTAGGCTTTGCCTTCTGCCTGTTAACTTTCCAGAAGCTTTTTACCCCTGGATACGAGTCGATTTTCTCTTCCAGAGCAGCTCCAGGCTCCGCACTCTGAGAAGCATGCATGCGCGCCTGCCTCTCAAGTTCGAAGGGAGCCCCCATGTTGATGCTCCCCCTCTGGACAACCGTCAGCGCCACCACAGCCAGGAAGAACATGACACTCACCCTTTTATACACTCTCCAGCGTTCTCGGTTGTTCATTCTACAGGAGGACAAAGATCAGATGATGAGAGTCAGATCAGAAAACATTATCTAATATTTTCAAATAGAGAGAAAGCTTAATATAAAAGTAGAAATGTATCAATGTTATGATGCAGCATTCTGATGGGGTTGATATGTTTTTGGTACTAAGCTTTAAGCTTTAAATGAGATCTATATGAGTTATAAACTAAGACAATGACAAAACCGAAGTACATTTATGGAATATTCTCACATCAAACAATATCTTAACGACTGACATTACGATGTTTTCAGTTTATAGTGTAGCCAGTGACGCCATGGGCAACATTCTTTTGTACCCCAAGTTCCCACATGTTTACGTGATCCGAGATTTATGTTTTGTTTTGTGTTTAGCCTTAGGAGATGTCACTTTAATTAAAAGCAATATGTTTCCTTTAAAAGAAGTTACTGGAAAACAGTGTCATGCAGAGACAAACACCAAATAATTTCATAATGAGAACCTTTAAAAACCTCAAATGTGTATGGTAGACTTTTTCTCTTAATTAAATTACATACAAAAAATACTTTATAATTGTTTGTTTTCTAGTCTAATCTCATTTGGTTTCCCATGAGTCAAACTCATAATCGCACATTAACAACTATCAATAAAGTAGTACTATTATCCTCTTGAAGAACATGTGGAATGTAACTCATATTACCATCATGTCATGCTGGGGCTCGTTTTACTCACTACCCCTGACACACGCCCAGGTGGGTCCCAATACCTCTGAGGGGCTCTCTATTTTATCCACCTCCTAACCACCAAAGTAATCACACCGTTATTAGTTCAGAAACAATCTGCAGGAATTCCATGGCATGGAGAAAAACTCAACCAATAAATGCCAATTAAAAATGTTTACTCGCATCATTGCAAATAAACTGAACCACTTGTTTACATTTGCGAGAGCTGTCCCATCTTCTGCTATATCAATGAAACTATTAATGATGATGAGGGAATTTTAAAAGTATATTCATGGGTTTCCAATATGGTCCTCTTTGCCAAACGCCTCTCAGATATGTAATAACGGATTTTTTCTTTTTTTTATATTTCTAATTTTTAATTAGCGATGCTATGAGCGTCAAACAGACAATAATAGTAACAGAAAAAGCACAACTTACTTGTTTTCTTCTGTTTTTCTGCTTAACCAAACAATTGGAACCAGAGCAGCAGGGTAGTTTCACTTGAAGTGTCTCAGGCTTTTAGAGGAAAAAAACAAAAAACAATGTGAGAACAATCGTTTCCATCGATTGAGTATCGAAGCAGGAAGTATGAGGAGAGCTGGGGTGAGATGTGAAAGGGTTGCTTGCGCAGATGCGCGCTGTGATCGCCACGGAGGACTGCGGAGCTGCTTTTAAAGGCTCGGTTACGCACGACATCATGTAGAACAGGATGTGGATGGTGAATGAACAGTGAGGGTTGCGAGCATTAGAATCAATCATGGAGTTCACAAAGACAGAGCAAACAATGGATTTCTGTAGTTTGATCTGGTTAGATAACTGAATACTTTTACTCGCCTTCGTCACTTAACACTATTGTGAAAACCTTTGTAATTTCTGACTAAAATAGTCCACATTCCCACCTAGCTTTAAAACAAAATGATATATTATGTTTGTTGAATGACTAGTTAAAAAGATAACTCACAGGTTTACTGCCACATTTGACTTCCTTGGTGTTTTGTCTTGTTAAGAGATTTTATGGTCAAATTCCTAAATTTATCTCTTGGCCACTCAACCTAAAACTACAAAGAATCCTGCTTAGAAACTTGAGACATACAGTATATTTTCTCATAAAGAGTGACTCTTCTGTTATGCCTTTGGTCATATGTTCATTTTCAATTTGCCTTGGTTCCTTAAAAGGTTGGACATAACCAAAGCTTCTTACTGCTGCATATTTGAGTGACACTTACAGTAACTGTGCATGCTAAAAGCTTCCAGACCCTCTCAAGTTTTCAAATTTCCTTGTCTCAAATGAATTCTAAAAGGGTTTCAGTCATGTTTACACCATTTTACACTTTTTGACCATGCTGTCAACGGTGACATTCATCTACTGCTTGAACCTGAAACTGTTTATATTTGTGCCGTGTGCCATTTTTAGTTAGCATACACACTGACATTTACACATCTCGTCATATCTCACAAGTGTTCCTTTTAATATGGCTCTAAATGTATTCAAATAGTAATTGTATTAATGATAATATTAATGATGATCAGAATAATTTAACAAATAAAACTAATAATGAATAGCAATTTTATTTAGAGGCATTTTTCAGGTCACCCAAGGATACTAAATACAATAATGGAAAAACAGACCTTGTGTTTGCAGATTCATTTCATCATGTCATTTTCAAGCCCAAATATAGAAACAACCAATACAAGATTACTTATTAAACCTGATATTGAGATGTGAAGATATTGTTTGTATTGTTGGAACGTGAAGAGGTGATTGCCCAGTCATCGCCTTTACAACTGCACTGAACACTTGCTGCGGTAAAATGTGCACCACAACCTCTTTATGGTTCGGGGAAAGAACAATAAAATATTTCTCTGCTTAAAAACAGGAATTTTTCAGTCTGAATGCAGCTGTGATTCAAAATTTCACCTTCCTCTCCTTCTCTCTCCATTTCCTGGATCCAGCCAGCCATCCTTCTCAGGCACATATGCATCCTGTTGCCTTGCAGCTGTGTCTTTTCCCGTTTAGTTTTTTTTTCTATCTCTCTGTAGATTTGGTCTCTGCAAGCTCTGCAGAGAAACATATTGGTGATTGATTTTGCAGCGCCTCATCTTTCCATCTCTTTTAAACTCAACTCTAACACACGTATGAGCTAAAAATAAACTAAACCTTACCATAGTAAACTCTTGCTGCAATTCTTATTTTGAGTTTCATGTTTAACTTGGAAGTGATATAAAAAAGGTTACTGATGAACAAATAAAAGCAACAGATAACAGCAACTTTAAAGCGTATCCAAGCATTTACAATAATATTGGATCACATTTTATGGAGGTCGCTTGTAAAAACATATTCAATATAATTATTGACATCCCTGTGATCTACAATCCAACTGATTATATATTACATTTATTTATAATTATAATATAAATAGTTTTTAATCACTGAAAAAGTTATTGGGGGTTTGGGGGGATTAATGGTGTGAGTCCTACTGTGGGCTTTAACCACATCAATCTTAGCCATTATTGTTCTCAAAGTCCAAAGATCAATAGCTAAACAAAAAGAGGTTTGCCATTTCACAACGGCCTCCATAGATTGTAAAACTCTCCAGCATCAAAGGAAATTATGGGTACCATATATCAGGAATAGAAACTTAGTTACAAAATCTTTGTCCTTAGCAGGTAAAATTACACAATTTGGCCTTTAGTTCTACTCCCTGAACCCATTATCAGTGAAAACCCTTCCCTGATTCTTGTTACCTTTTGCTTTAGTTCATGCAAAAACTGAAGTGTCACTGGGAGCTAAAGGCGTAGAGACTTTAGCATAGTGATAAAAAACAGAAAAAGAGAAATGTTCCTTTACTTTGTGGTAGGACTTTCTTGGGTTGAACACACCTGGAGGACTCAGGAGAGGATTACTTTGGTCTCACTTTTGTCAAATGTCAAAAATGAAATGAGAGAGCCCCTAAAAGAAAAAAAAAGTCTTCCTCTCCCTTTGAATGGCTGTAAACTCCTCTGTCACCAAGAAAGAATGTACTGCTTAAGAAGAGAAGATAGCTTGAGGGTATTTGTTCTCCCTTTTTCCACTCAATCATCAACTGAGGACTGTCATCTGTTAAAAAAAAATCCAGATTGTACAACAGTGGTGTAATGAGGTTGTGCTTTTAATGCCCCTTTGAGCAGTAGGTAAACACGACCTTCTTTGTACACACCACCTACCCCCACAACACACACTTTTCAGAAAGACTTTTTGTAGGTGTCTGACTCAACTTCCTGTTTTTCTTTTTTAAATTCATGACTGATTTAGACCTGAGTTTTCCATTTCTTTGTTAAGTCACATGACAGATATCAATTATTTACTTGATGTCATTTTTGTGTCGCCTAACATGAGTTATACCCAATATGATTAAACATTGAGTTACTTATTAGATAAGTCTAAGACACTTTAGGTCTACTTCCTTTTGGGAATATGCAATTATGATTTGTTGAGTGGGCTGTTTTGTCAACTGCTTACTCAACAATCAAGGACAAATCGTGATGACTACCTTTACCTCTAGCAGAACATCTCCTTCCCTTTCTTCTCATTCAGACCAAACTATGATGGTGCCATAGGACAGAAAGCACCCTGTGGTACCTGACAGCTGTTGTGGGTTACCCCTCACAACGCCTATAAAATCATGCACCGTTTTTTTATGACAATCATTCACTTTTTTAAAATCCCATATCAACAAACTTAAAGGCATCAAAGTGACTTTCAGAACATGCCAGCCCAGAGCTTGGATTTATTCCAGTGTTCACACTGTGAAAATGAAGTGTTTTCTTTCTAAAGTTTAATGGCTTGTTTGTGAGGACATTCCTGAGAAGGTCAAAATGATAAAAAGTGTATCCCAAATAAACTTTAGACTTAAGTCTATTTGATGATTGGCCTCTTTGACATTTAACATTAGAATTTACATTGCAGAGCTGTGTGTCCTCTCTTTTTTCTTAGTTTGATGTACTTACCGGAAAAATCCAACATAGCCTGAAAGGAAAGACAAATGTTTGCAAAAAAGTGCTGTTGTGTATGGTGGGCAGGAAACAGGAGGTGTGGGAGACAGGGACTCTGCAATGCTGTCTTTTCTTGGTTGGAGTCATTTCTTATCAGTTGTGCACATGGCCGTCTGCTGATAAACACAGGCAAAATAGATGCCAGTGATCCTGATGATGCAGGGGGGCCTCAGCAGAAGATATTCACGTTTCTTTTTTTGTAGCTGTCACTAGATTCAACAATCACTCTCTTAAAACAGGGTTAGGCCTAAAAATAACTTCAAGACCATGTTACAAATGCTTTTAAACTTTCACTCAAATGACTGTTTTTCAGTTTTTCCTCTTTGTAAGCCCTTTATCCATACTTTGTTTTGAGAGAAAGCACTAGTTTCCTTCTCTCGCCATTCCGGCTGGACAGTTTCACCATGAGCCACCTGGCTGCAAATGCGTCACTATATCATGTGCGGCATGTTTCCTCACATTGTGCTGCTCCTCACGGGCTGCATCCATGTTAACTGCTGAACATGTCATCTCTCTGGGGATGCACATGAGAGTTACCATATTGCCCAGCCAAAACTATCAGTCCATTTTTTCTCTGCTTTTATAGCGTCGGTTGGCAGACCATTTTTCTAACTTGTCGTTTTCAGTTTTTCACATCTTTATTCCTTGTTATTTGTAAAATAGAGCACAAGGAAGAACACCATTGCTTTCCATAGATAGAGGAGCATGATTTTGATTTTTTTCCCCACAGATAATCCCAACTAATTATGGTTGTGTTGTGTTTAAAGGCCCTAATAGGGCAACAATAAGTGTTTGCACATTTCAGAGTGCTGAAAATAAGTAAGCTGAATGCTTTCAATGGTTAGTTTATTGCAGGGGTGAAAAACTCCCATCCTCAAGGGCCGGTATCCTGCGGGATTTGTTGTTTCCCTGCTCCAACACACCTAATTCAAATGAGATGGGTCCAGCAGCTTCTTAAGTTGCAACTTCTTTACAATGACCCATTAATTTCAGTCAGGTGTGTTGGAGTAGGGAAACTAAAACCTGCAGGATACACTTTTTCAGTTATAATAATAATAATAATAACAGTATTTCAGTTGAAATAATATACATGAAGACCACACCGGGTGTCGCTCCTGTAAGCTAAGAACAGAAAACTGAGGCTAAAATTCTCAATGGCTCACCAAAGCTAGACCGTGGAAGATTGGAAAGTCTTGATATGAGATGGAAAAATCTTTGAGAAATGTTTCAAACACCTCGCTGAATTTACACCAGAAGGTAGTTCTGAAAGCAAAAGAAGGTCTAACTGATTATGAGCAAAGCACACCTAATAAAGTGGCCTGTTAGTGTAGAAATCAGGAGGGATTTCTCCTTAATTTTTGTCTTTTTACTTTCTATCTTCCAGAAAAATCCTCACGATTATCCACTTATGCAACACGCCTTGGGGGCACATCACATGGCTGTCGCAACTCTTCAAGATAATCGCCAGGTACACAGGGTGTCAGATCTGTTACACCCTCCTGAGAATTTATATCAGTGAACCTTTTCATGACGCATCTTGTGAAAATAAATGCACGTGTGCTTAAAATCACTGGATTCACACAAAGGAAAGAAAATATCACATTAAGTTTCCTTATCTTCCTTAGTGCACCTCAGACTATCAGACATTACAACTTGCAGAACACACCCTCCAAATAATAGAACAGAACTATTGCACAAAAGCACATGCCATGACAAATAGCACAGATAACCTCATCGATCGACACCTCACTGATGCCTGACTATTGATACAAGACTTTAAAAAGTAAAAGGGGTTGGAGAAGAGGGCTGGAGGATATGGAAATAATGAGTGAAAGATTTTAAAAGGCTGATTGCAAATGGTAAGCAAGATTAAGAACTGGACACAAAGTAAGGGTCAACAGCTCACTAT
>JAPMNP010718675.1:0-10008 GCA_029874935.1 Atherina boyeri | reverse complement strand
CGTCAGGCTGTGGTTGTAGGGGCCCTTTCAACCCGATGTGCCCAGGGGCCCCTGCTTCTTTAATCCGGCCCTGTATATGATACACCATATGAAATCTTTAGGTTTTAGACTATATTAAAAAAATGGTAATCCAATGTTTAATGATCTTTATATTTTTACATTTATCGACTTTACTTTCAGACTTGCTATAAATATTTCATTTGAATGCCAAACTAGTAAAGTTATCATCATCTTCTTTTAAAGAAATGTTGACTGCTGCAGGGTCTTGCCTGTGTCGATCATCACTTTCCAGTTCTCAGCAGCTGAACATGAATATGTGACATGACATGCAGTATTCCTTGGAAAGTTACAAATGAATTAATCCAGAATGTGCTTTAAGTCATTAGTGTGCAGTTTAGGTTTGAGATAATTTTTGTCATAATGTTTTTATGCAATAACATCTATTTATGACCGGCAGTTCTACATTATAACTATGAGCCAAGCTTTCCTTTAACCTTTGCTTTGTCTCTTTTGTTTTTAGAACCTTAATTCTGTAGAGGGCTCAATCCAGAACCTTCTCTCCGTGCTCTACCCACCCTTCGATGCGACCGCTCCCACTCTGCTCAGCCAGCTCTTCCAAATCATTGACAGTCATTACCAGGGAGATGCTCTGCGGTGTTTTCTGGACTTTCTGGTTCCAGCCAAGCACATTCTAGACACTGTGCAGCAGGCTGCATGTGTAAGTAATTGTGTTGAACACTACAGTTGTGTGCTGAGCTTGTGTGAGAGATGTTTGTTTAAAAATGGAGAATCTCTGATTGATCACTTAAAGAACATTCATTTAATTTGAAACTATATGTTGTCCATGACTTGGTTCCCTTTAGGCTCAGTACTCTGATGGTCTTTTCCTCTGCGAGGGCTGGCCTCTGTGTTTACATGACCAAGTTGTTGTCCACCTTGCTCCCATCGACACCCTGCTACTTCAACCTGGTGACTTTTATCTCCAAGTAGCACCATTCTGTAACCAATCAGCTCGGATTGTGGTCTGCAGCCTCCTGGAAGAGGAGGGGTTTACTGTGGAAGTAGAAGAGAACCCAATCCCTGAGACATCCTATCCTTGTATATTCAGCTGTGATTGGTTAGATGAGATCAACCATGGTCGTCATGGGACGGCTCTCAGGCAATGTCTGCTCGCCACTGAGCAAGGCTTGGTGAGGCTACCATGGGAACGGGTGGCCGTGCCTGATTTTGTGGACGTGCCGCGAAGTGCTGGGAGTAGTATGGCCTCTGCTCCTCCGCCATATCCTCCATTACCAATTTTGCTTCCTTTTCCTCCACCTTTGGATTGTTCATCTAATAACACTTTCCCTACTTTGTCTTCTTCCTCTAAAGAATGTACACCAAAACAGTATCCTCAAACCATTCAGAATTCTAATTTAACTACTTCCTCACAGCCTTCTGCCTTCTCTGTGGAAACAAGAATTTGTCCAGCAAAGCACGGCATTGCTGTGTCACTCCGCCTAGTGGATGCAACGACTGCTTCTTCATCCCGGCCGGTCAAAGTTAAAGAAACTGAAACAGAGACTAAGCCAATAGGCTGGGTGTCCCCCAATACATGGGACAGCCGCTTTTCAGGGACAAAGCCAAATAAAGCAACAGAAACAAGCCCTGTTTCAGATGTATGCACTCCTGCAAATAGTAAAATAACTGAATGCAGAGCGGAAAATAGAGGTGTAATTGTTTCTGAAAACAGACAAGAAAAGGTACAAGACATGAGTAGAAGTGGGCCAGCAGCCCAAACTATTGCTGAAGGGGAATACATTGACATACTACAGGCCAGCATGCTTTTTGGTAAAGATCAGTCCCTCACTGAAGAACAGATACGTGCACAAATCCAACCACATATACAAACTGAAGCACAAATGCCGAGATATCCACACAGACAAAGTCAGGCACCCACACAGCTACCACTTTGCTCACCATCACAAGCACATGTGCAGTTACCTACAAAATCTCCAACTCATTCTAAATATGTGGCTCCTTTATCATTAAATCCCAACATTTCTGCAGAGACAGGAACTCCATCCAATTATCAGCATTCCCAAACATGTCACTCTTATTCTGACCTCCTCGAACATCCTCAGTGCATCCGTACTGTCCGCTTCGCAGAGAAGCCCTGCACCCCATGCATGAAAAGGCGCCAGGGTGGAAATTCTTCCAGAACTCAAGAACTGAGATGTCGATACAGGGACTCCTACCAGGCCGCTATCCAAAATCCTGTCACCTTTAAAACAGGAAAAGACAGAGAGAATATGTTAGCTGTGGTGGAAGAGGATGGTGACTTCTCACAGAGGGTTGAAAGACAGGGACCACTGGAGGCTGAAACAGAAGATCCATGGTGTTATGTTCAAGGAATAAAGAGCGATCCCAGAATACAAATCCAGGCTCCTCCTTCTGTCACTGAAAATATTTGTAAGGAGTCTGGGGAAATAAACACAGTTCCACACTTAAAACCAGGAGATACAGATCTTTCTCCCCATGTGGATTACAGTGGGTTGAATTATTTGCATTATGTTGGGAAACCAGAGCAGATGTCTGAGAGGACTACTGTACCATTTAAGGACTCAAAATCTGCCAATTCTTATGGCAGCTTTCACAATATGAACGAAACACTTCCAGTAGCTGAAGTAAAGACAAGCACTGCTAATGCTCTATCAAGCACAAACGGTCCTATACATTTGGATGTGTCTGCCAAACACCATGCATTACCATTTAGTTCAAGTCACACTTCTGGTACACACATGACCTTCATGACTCGCGAAAGGCCAGAAAACCAAACCAATTCTACAGCACTGCAAAACAGAAGAGACATATCAGATGGAAGATGTTCTTCCCTCTCTACAGCGGTGGTGAACACTTCAAAAAAGTGTGAACTGGTTATTGTTGAAGGAAAGAATATCAGGAGAAAAGAAAACAGCAACTCTTGTGCTGAGATTCCCCAGCTGCACGTGGTTAAATGTAAAAATAGCACAGCCTTCCGATTGGTTTCACCCAAGATCAACAGGAAGAAGATTACAGGTACAAAATTGTGCTGACTTTGAGTTTATCATTAGATTTAAATCAGTTTTCATTATTTTAATTCTCACAAAATTCTACATTTTCTACAGTTGGCGAGCAGGCTGCTGGCACATCTGTAAAAAGTGGCAATGGCCATCAAACAGAGAGCTTGTCCAAGGCAGATTCACCTGCCATGCCAGAGACACAGAGGATTCCCCAGCGTGCCTCTGCTCGTCCTAGACCTAACCACTTACCCCTGGGATCCCCAGACCCCAGAGCCCATCCTCTTTATCTAGGAGTGGCATCTCTAACAGGTAATTTTAGATTCAGTGAATAAGCGACTTCCAAACAGTCGTACAAAATCATTTACAATACACAAAGGGAAATCCACCTGTATGATTTCATTCATGCATCATGATCAGGTAGCTTTACTGTCTCTGTCAGCTTGAGTACTGGTAATTAGCCATTTACTGCCAAATCAACTTAAACAAAAAGTACCGTTTTTTTAACCTGGACCTTATTTATAGCATGAAATACGTTCATAAACTCACCCGGACAATTTCGGAGTTACTTGAAGTCTATCAGGAGACATTTAGATCCACTGCGCTGGCGTTCATGGAAATTGTTGTGTTAAGCATTTCAGCCTCTAAATAAGAGATTATCTGCCATAAAATGCCTTCATTTCAGCAGTGTTTAGTTATCAGTTGCTGTACTATCCCTCTGTGCCTTCAGAGCGGCTTTGTTGTCATCCGAAACCATAGATATAGAGACTCAAACGGGTTACGGCACTACATAAGAAAGTGCCTCTGATTATGCCGTTTCCCCAACAACGCCAACACAATGGATCTAAATATCTCCCAATAGACTTTAGATAATTCCAAAATTGTCCAGGTGAGTTAATGAGCGTATTTCATGCTATAAATAAGGTCCAGTTTTAAAAAAAACAACTGTACTTTTCAGTTACTTTAAGCTTTCTTCCATCTAACACTTGGAGGTGGGTCCTCTGGTTAATGTAAATCTTCATAACGTAATTTCCAATGTTTCATGATCAGTTCTTTCTTTAACTCATCCAGGCTGCAGAGACAGAACAGGCAGGGCAATAGTTGAAATCTATGGAGACCACCAAGGCTGGCGAACAGCTGTAACGAGCCAGCAGCTCTTCCAGATGTTGCTGTACTTCCACTCCATCACCAGGTAAGGGAGGAGTAAATAGGTTGGTCACACAAACAAAGAATATTTTTCCACTTCTGTGGTCCGTTGCATTGTCAAACTTTTATGCACTACTTTAAATATCTATATCCAGAGTTTGAAAGCAGGAGTTGTGTATTATAAATTAGCAAGTAAGTACAGTAGGTATAATGATAATGATTTGCAATTTAATGACCTTTGATAAATGAGCTTAAACATTGTGGTGGAGATAATATTTCTTTGCATCTTTTGCAATGATGCAGCGATGTCTACTTTTGACAAATTTCTGGCTAACAAAGTAACACATTTTGCATAAACCTCCATCAAAAATAGGTGAGTGCTTGTAAGCTGTGTTCCCTATCTGAAACATTAAGTCATCAAATTGTAATTAAATGTGCTACGTTCCTTATTAGGTCATTTAAATAATCACGTTAGTAATTGTATTGCAATTTGAACAGGGATACTAGTAATGTGTGACTGTGTTCTAAAAGTAACCTTCCCCACATTGTTTGTATCTGTACTCAGAAAGGAGATCAGAGAAGCTGGGATGACACTCATTTTTGATGCTAGGAGGACAAATCCTCTACCACAGCTGTATAAGGCATTGATGGCTTTCCAGGTAAAAATCACACAAACTATTTCATTTAACCAAACTACAGCAGATCAAAGTTAATTGTTTTTTCCGTCTCAACGTCTGTTTTGAACACCACCATTTTCAAACTTAGAGTTCTGAGTTGAAGGTTAGGTCCTTAAAGGAGCCTTATGTAAGAATTATGTATCATCTTTACTTTATGTTATCATTAAAGGATGTTGATATGTTACAGGACATTAAAAATTATGTTAATTTCAAATACTTATAACACTGTCAACCGTAATTTAGCCAGGATATTCTCATTTCAAAAACAGATTTGCATCCCCAAAATTACGTTATTGTTTACATTTTATGCTGATATTTGATTAAATCTCCCAATCGGGGGGAGGTTGATGGTTCTAAAGTATCCAGAACTTATGTATATATTTTTGTTGACGTATTTTGGCCATCTTTTTTTTTAGCAATTTCTTACATAGGCTATGGCTTCACATGATTGCAGTACCAGTTTCAGCCAGAATCTTACATATGGCTCCTTTAATTATCTCTCAGCCCTGGATGACAACCAGTGTATCCCACTGTGCTCTGGTTTATCCAAAAGTTACATGTATTGTAACAACTGTTTTTCCTTCAGTTTATTTATAGTGAAAGGTATATAATGAAAATAAATATTAATATTTCTTATCATTCAAGTATCATAATATTTTGTAGAACATTTTCAAATGTCATACAGTTTCCTACTGTTACTATCACTGTTACTTCCCAAACAAAATTTCCTTTGTTTCTATAACATATGAATGGGTTTATTGTGATTAATGAAACAGTGTTGATCACATAAAAGCGAAAATGAAGCTGTATGTGTGAATCTCAGTAGCATTAATGTAGCATTAATCCGTTTCAGGAGTGGTGTCCCAGTGCAGTGAACAGTTTCGTTCTGCTGGTGGACAAAGACAACAGCCTTCGGCCTGAAAAATGTCCTGGAATTCATGTGAGCCCTTTTTACTTATGAATGTGTCTTTGTATCCAAAAGCACCTCTAGTTTTAGTATAAACAGGAATTATTCAGAATAAGTCACTAATCTCTTAAATCAAAGTGTCTTTGAGCCATGAACGTAATAAACCATATTCAAGGTGTTTTGTTCTATAAATGGTTAGTTAGTAGTAACATAAAGAACTTTTCTTTTAATTTGATGTGTTGTCTTGAGGCAGACTGATGTGGTGACATCGATGAAAGCCTTGCTCAAACTGGTTGAGGTGCACCATCTGAGCTCCCGTCTGGATGGCGCAGCGTCTCACAGCCACTGCAACTGGATAGAGCTGCAGCAGGTGGAACACTAGAATGAATTGATTGTCCATTTCTGGAAGACTCTCTTATCATGATGCACAAGTTGCTTCTTGATTGCTTACAATTTACATACATACAAATATTTTCTGCTTTAGAAACTCTTCCCATTTGTTAATGATCTCCATGAGGCATCCAGCCTGCTGCTGAGAGCCGTCAGTAGATTAGAGGAGCCCCAGATGACAGACACTGTTCAGGTAACGGAGCACTTTCCCTCAACTGATTTCTCACCTTATTATTCAGGACTGAATAGCTGATTTTATCCCAATATAAATAACTGTGCCGTCACTGATAATAAAGCCCAACGATTGTAGTTTTTGACAGATAATCACAGATATACGCAGAGGTTACTGTATCAGATTGAAATAGTTTTTGTCTGCCAGACTGTGCATATGTGCATGACCAACCAGAGGACTCTGATGAGGGATGTCTTGGAGGATATCCGATTGGTCAGTCTGCAGAGGGAAGGCGGGGCCATCTTGGCAAGGCTAAGAAAGGAGAGTGACTTAAGATATCCTCACTGTGAAGACCTTAGGTAAACACCAAACATCCTCCTCTCACATTCTGCATTTATGTGTACAGGATATACGGGTTTGCTGTAACACCACTTGACTATATGAAGTCTTCTACTTTTATTGATCTAAATTGAATTGAAAGAAAAAAACATCATTTGTAATTCTGCAGCGGTGGAACCAACAGCACATATAACAATAGTTCATCAGGTCTTCTTTGCCCCTTTTTAAGTAGGCCAAGCATTTTATTCTGTTGGGGTAAACACTAGCCTTTACTCATGCAGCCTTTCTTTTATCTGGTAAGTCATACTAAGGCTGAGATTTTAGCTTTTGATCTTTTCTCTCAATACAGTGATGCAGTGGATTCAGTGACCAGCCTGTACAACCATGTGGAGGAACAGGCACATGTCCTTGTGCAAAGGACTAACATGTCCCTGGAACACCTGGAGTACCTGCTGCAACTCAGAGAAATGGAGGGGCACTTCATTCAGGTTCATTATAAATATTATAAATATTTATATATGATTATCAGATTAGGTATATTTACTTTGCATACGTTGCTATTTGATGTCCATTTTGAGCCTGTGATCATGATCTTATGCCATTTACTTCTTTATAACAATCTGACCATGTTTGGGAAGAATGAAGGACAGAATTTCAGGATGATGAATATTGTTGGTCTTTTTTTTTCTGTTTATAACATAAATTTAGGAGCTGATGCATTTCAGTAGTGTGAAGAAGTACTGATAGTATTAGGCAGCTTTCTTTAATATCACTGCATTTTATGGTAAAATGGTAAATGGTTTTGCATTTATATAGCGCTTTCCAGCCGTATTCCTACAGCCCCAAAGCGCTTTACAATGCAGACCCATTCACCCATTCACACACACATACACACACCGGTTGACGGCAGCTGCCATGCACCGGCGCTGGCCTGACCCAATGTCCCAGTATTTTGTTTTAGTCAGGTACTGGTGGAAATTTGAAGTAACTTTCTTTGTAGTGTAGCTTTGTTCATGATCTATTTAAGGTGTGTTCACTCTAAGTATATCTTATAGTTATATTTCATTAGATAGCAATATAAAGATACATTTTTGTTTCAAATGAAGTATGCAGATTGCCAAAGCAGACAATAAATCCTAAGGAAACCATCGTCCAAACATTCGACCATTCTTTCTGTCGAAGAACCTAAAAAGTCATATTAGATAAAAACTTTGTATAATACTGAATTAGTGCTGTTTTCTTTCTTCCCGCTGTGCAGATCCAGCAGTGGTTTACTGTAGAAGAAGAGCGCCACCTGCTGGAGGCTGAATCAGTCGAGGACTCGGGAGACAGACTGGAGCAGATCCTAAACAGCTTCACTGGTTTCCTAATTGAAGCTAATGTGAGTCATAAGTAAACGTATTTGGGATCTCTTATCTGCATTTGCGTCTGCCTTTCAAGCTGTCTGAATATCTGTCCTTTCTCTTCCAGGACCGGAGACACCATGCCATGTCGTTAGTGTCAGAGGCCGAGCGGCTCCAGCAAAGCGGGCTTTCCTATCCAGAGACGGACACTTTCAGGACGTTTGTCTGCACCTTCAAATCGAGCTTGGAGGATTTCCTTTGCAGGGCAGAGGCATGTGGCCGAGAGCTGCAAATCATGGTCAATGTGTGTGATTTTTGTGAGCAGGTGAGATAAGTATCAAGAATTCACATTTAAGTTCAATCTTACTCCCACTTGAGTGGCACTTTTGTCCTAGCCATAACGCTCACTTTTTTGTTTGATCAAAATTTTCTTCACAAACAGGCGACAACACTGGCCAGTGAATGCATAGATTACCTGAACCAGAGTCAGTCCAGAATCCTCACAGAGCAAGACCATGGCAGAGACTCCCAAATCAATCAAAAAAGTAGTCACCCAGTTCAACATCAGAATCAAGTTCCCAACCTGAATGTCGCATCTCCCTGTCTGTCTGATGTTCATGCAGCGCATTGCTCAGGCCCAATCACCACCAGTGTTTCATCAGCTTCTACTGATAGCTTCATTCTCCAGGCTTTCCAAGAAAGGTTTCTCCACTTCAGCCAAGAGAAATTCCAGGAAGTAAAGGCCCAGGCCAGTGCCCTGAGAGGCTCTCGAGGGATGCGAGTCTGGAATGTTTCATGGCTGAAATGTCAGGAAGCCCGGCAGCAGCTTCAGGAGAGGATGCAGGATCTGGAGGAGGTTTACCACCAACAAGCAGACTCCAGTATATGGAGTGAAGGGCATTTTGTTGATGTGGTGAGCACCAATGTTCAAACAGCGTCTCCTGGTGGACAGAATTTGGTGGTACAGTCAACCCCTGGGCCTCGGCATCCTCAGTGGGAGGGTATTGTGTCAGGAGTGGTGGATTTAGGGACGAAGAGGCCAGTTCTTAGTGGTAACAACCCTAATTCAACAACTGTGGCCTGCTGTAACATCATAATCAAATCTGAGGATAATAGTGATGCTGGAACTAGCCAGGAGTCAAAAACCACTCTGCAATCACCTCACAGGTAATACACCTTTATTTTTTAATCGATTCATCTTACTAATTTAAATCTTAGTATTTGATTAATTTAATTTTAGCTTTGATAGATATTTTCATGTTTTTGCAGTATTTTGTGTTATTTAAACACCAATATTTTGAATAAAGTTCTTTGACTTTTACTTAATTTATGAGTTGATACCGAACAAATTCATCTGTCCAATCCACAGGTGGTTGAGGAGATTTCTTTTGTTTGGCTATTTAAAGGCAGGGTCCATGTTTCTGGAAAAACAGCTTGAGCNAGCTAAATTTTGAAAATATACAATTCAGAAGTCCAAATTCCTTTCTTCAGACTTCCCCCCCCAAAACCACGCCTCCAGAGTACAGGAACATACAATGCTTGGATGCGTCTGGGGGAAGGGGAGGGACCAATGCCAAATGTTTTTGATTGACATATCACCATTTAATCATTTAGACTGGACTGTCAAATGATTGGATGGTGTTTTTACAGTCCTGTACGCTCACCCGGTGGCCCATTTTTTTTATTTTTGTGATAGAGAATCTAATTGATTGGCAACAATCGTGTGTTGAAGAGGAATTAAACCAATATTGTAAAAAGTGCTCTAAAAAAACATCATGGACCCTGCCTTTAAATAGCCAAGCTGTAGCAGAAACGCATTGTGCCGTAATTCCAGTTAAAGGTACCATCTGTAAGATTCTGGCCGAAACTGGTACTGAAATCATGTGAAGCCGTAGCCTATGTAAGAAATTGATAAAAATAGCCAAAATAGGTCAATAAAATATACACAGAAGTTCTGGATACTTTAGAACCCTCCACCTCCCCCCGATTGGGAGAT
>JAPMNP010718655.1:0-11670 GCA_029874935.1 Atherina boyeri | reverse complement strand
CTACACAGGACAATACAATACAAACATTACACAATATGCAAACATTTTTAATTTGGGTGCACCAGCAGCTTTCCCAACTTTGATCTCAACACCACATTTTGATACGTATTGCCTTTTGATCATTACTCATATGAATGTTTAGCCTATTTGTATTATTGTCAAGAATGAGATTCAAGAAAATCTTTATCTTTATTTGAAGCACAAATGTTTAGAAAATAGGGCTTTTCTTTTTTTAAAAATAAACTAATAAACTGAGAGTGCAAGCTTCACTGAGCTGAATGAAACTAAACATTTTAAGCTAATGAAACATTGCTGCTTGGACTTGAATTTTATGAAAGGCAGCTCCTCTTTATGGCTGCTCAACAAGTCATATACATCCAGTTTTGGAGGTTTTTTGTTTGTGTTTTTTTTAATTAAATTAGATTAATTTAGAAATATTAAATTTTTTCCCTGGGGAAATTTTTTTATTTGATCTTACAGGTAGTCCCATCGAGGCATCTTGCCTCATTTAGAAATTAAAATGTTGTAGATTTATTTTCCCAAAGATGTTCTTCAGGAAGTGCAGCTCAAACACAGAAGTTTGATGGAGTCTGCTCAAGTTTTTTGGCAACGCTCCCTCCTTTTTTATCAACTCGCATATTATCAGCCTAATGCTTCATCAGAAATGGATCCAGCTTTTTTTTTTTTTTTCCAGAGCTGCATAGTGTTGAATTATTAAATTTGTTGGCCAATTGGAGAAGACACATAGCACATGGCTCCTGGCCTTCTTGCTTGTGTTTCCTGTTCAGATGTTTTCAGCAGTATTACAGCTAAAATATTTGTATATTAAATTTAATTTAATTAACTATAGGCTGAAACATGCTTTGTGTATAGATTGTTTAGAGAGTCGTTAGGAAATGAGTTTGTGCTCTATGTTAGTAGCTGATGGGGACAAAGTAAAATGTGTGATGTTGTCTGATGACAGTCGTGGGTTCACTCCTAATAACATACAGTATAATATTGCTTTAGCAAAGCCAGCATAGATCCATGGATACTATTAGTGTCTCTCTCTGCTTTATTGGACCTGTAGATATATCAACACTAACTCCCATGGAGACACCTTCAACTTTAGCAGGTGCACGGATCAAGTCAAAACAAGGTTTTATGTTGCACCTGATGACTCCAAATAGCAGCCCAATTTAGCCCATTACTAATCCAGTGTGTGAGTTGAAAAATGGGACAATACTTTGTTCAGCTACTCCCCAAGAGTTTTGCAGTTGATATTCTGCTGGTCAGTTTGTAATACGTTTTATTTGTTTGTTTATTTTTAATTTTATATTCATTACATTTATATACATTTCATTTTAAATAAGAGCTTGAGACTCAAACAGTGCATTCAAACAAATATGCTCTGTTGCAGATATAGCTATCCAGATTGCAATGTGCAAGGAATTTATAAAACCTTTTAGGGATCTGACTTAAAGCTTGACTGGAAATTTGGGAAACAGAGCTGACGAGGCAGAGATGTTTTTGTTCTTTTTGGGTTTTTTTTTAAAGAAAAACACTCCATTAATGTTAAAGGTATAGCCCTGGACTTACTTTTGTTGACAATAACCTTTTGATAACAATCAAAAGTACAAATACAGTACTCCTTTCAAACGGTTTGATATTTTGATGTGATTTTTTTATTTTTAAAAAAGGTCTTAGCTTTACAGTCTGATGACTAAAAGGGGGATATACTGTCATTCTTCTACTGTTGGATTTCCTGGATGGATCCATCCAAGTACTTGAAGTGCTTGATTTATTTTTCACTTCTAGTGGCAGAGGGAAAAGGCTCTTTAATCTGGTGCTGCTTTGGAAAAATGTAATTCAGTTAGAAATATCAGGCTGGAAGAAAAAGGTGAAAATCTGAATTGCTCATCGGTGTATCTGTTATTCTCCATTAAAATCAACTTGGTCATCCATAAGATCGAGTGGAGTCATCATACATAATTTTGATCACCAGTATTCATCATGAAAAAAATGAATATGTCTATGTCCTTCAGGTGGCTCTGATGGCTCTCGCCTCTACGATGGCGTGTGGCGCTACAAGTCCAGCGTGAACGAGTGGACGGAAGCATCTCCCATGCTGAAAGCCCGAGAATACCACAGCTCCTGCGTGCTGAAAGGCCAACTGTACGTGGTGGCGTCGGACAGCACCGAACGCTACGACCACGCGCTGGACTGCTGGGAAGCCTTGCCAGCCATGCTGCATGCCATGGACAACTGCTCCACCACCGCATGCAGCGGACGCCTGTATGCCATAGGCTCCCTGACTGGCGAGGAAACCATGGCCATCCAGAGCTACGATTCAGACACCAACCGATGGACTATGGTCAATTGTGGACAGCTGCCACCATGGTCCTTCACTCCAAAAACCTTGACTCTCAACGGCCTCATATACTTTGTTAGGTGAGAATAAGACTGGTTTGAGTCTCTAAATCAACCTCTTTTACAGTGTAGTTTTATAGGACAGTTGATTCTTAAAACAATTGTTTTTACTTCACTGTATTTTAACAGTTTTTTGTACTTTAAATCAAGCTGTAGTTAAATTTGATCATATTTGGATATTATTCTAAGAACATAGAAATATGTAACGGTATGTTTCAAATGTTTTGTGATGATATAAATACGTCTTATTTCAAAGCCAGAGACAAAGAAGCAAATCCCTCCAGTATTTCAAGAGAGAAACAGAATGAATGCATTTAGTGAAACAATGAAATCTAAAATATATGTCAGGATTTAGTTTATCATTTCCTTGTTTTCTTTTATTGGCTCAGATTTATTTAGGGATCCTTTTGAAGGGCCAACCCAAAGATGGTTATCATTAAATTTACTGAAGCTGCTTGGAACTGTATATGAAGTGGTAGGATCATGCTCCACCATGATCGCATACTTGCAGCACTACTTCACAACAAAGTCATCTTAACAAACTTTTACAGATACAATCCAGTTCACTGTAGTTCATTTTAATACATGTATAATCAGATTAAAACAAATCAATTACAGAAGTCACATTAGTCCAGTTCACAATAACTGTGAACATATTAGTTTATTCATGAAAAAAATTCCTTGCTAAGGAATCCAAGGGATCACATCACATCGTCTATTTGATTCAATCC
Organism: Atherina boyeri; assembly: GCA_029874935.1. Lineage (NCBI taxonomy): Eukaryota > Metazoa > Chordata > Actinopteri > Atheriniformes > Atherinidae > Atherina > Atherina boyeri. The sequence goes on along the minus strand of JAPMNP010718655.1, from coordinate 8,530 downwards.
CCCGTCCTGAGGATGGACAGAGCGGCGGATTACTCTGGAGAGGGAAAAACTTCCTTTCTTACAAGATCAAAAAACCTCCACCAGAACCAATAAAGGCTGACATCCACCTCCACTGGCCAGGGACGGAGAGGACAGTTTATAACAATAATAATGTCATGTATTTATACATGGAGAATAACGAGTAGAGAAAAATAGTGCAAAGTGAATCATAGGACATCCCCCAGCTGTCTAAACCTATATTGGCCATAAGTAAAGGGACGGATAAGGGTCACTAAAGCCAGTACAAACTACAAGCTGTATCAAAATGGAAAATTTACAACCTAATCTTAAGGTAGAGTGGGTGTCTGTTTCCTGAACCCAAACTGGGAGTTGGTTCCACAGAGAGGTGTCTGATAACTGAAGCTTCTGTAGCTTCTAGTAACTGAGTGAGAGGTGCTCTGCTGGGAAAATATGGAACTTTAAGATCTTTTGGAATCAACTAAGAAAAGCTAGAATTGAAGACATATGAGCTGTCTCCTAATTTTCATTTGAACCCTTATGTTTTACTCTTCATAACAGATCAACACAGCAGCAGTTGTTCAGTAGAAAAAAACAGTCATTTACTTTTTAGTAAATTTAGTTTAAATACTTTTCCTACAGGAAGTTAACACTACTCATAAAAACATCTTCAGACTGTATCATGACATCAGCAGCCAATCCCCTGTTTGACCACACGTGTGTACTAAAGTTCATCATTTCCTCCCTATGTTTTTTTGTGGTACTGAAAATTCAGTCCAGTGGCTTCAGAGTTCAAAAAGCATTATGCTCTTGTTCCTATGTGTTGTTCAGTTTTAGGTCAATTCCCACATAAATTTGTCACATTGTATGTTAGATATTTGTCACAGATGTTTTTACATGTAAACTGCCTGAATATAGAGAGCAGGATTTACCAGAAGCAGTGACAACACTTCAGTCTCTTTCTATTTTCAGAGATGACTCAGCAGAGGTGGATGTTTACAACCCTCAAAAGAACGAGTGGGACAAAATTAGCCCAATGACCCAGGTTTGTATTTCACATCAGATGCTTGTGAGCTGGCGTGCTTTAACAAAAGTAATCTGTGATCTCTGATAGCTGTGATGAAGCACAACAAACTGCAAGCAACACACATTGTATTTCCCATTGATTTAACAAAAAAAGACAATAATAAACATCTTCAAGTCAATGCTTAAAGGCACCGGTCCAGATCTAGTGTGCAGTGTTTTGGTGGCAAAAAAAAAAACAAGAGATTACAATTTTATAACTTGATGTGTATGCTAATGTATGCTATTGTTAATTGTTGTTAGCTATGAAATAGTGGGCAATCATTTTGAATAATATGTTTTGGGTTAAAGTACAGAGTCCTGTTTGTAAAAAAAAAAAAAACAGTTGAAAAAAGGAATCTGGAATTTTTTCCTGAATTACAATGCTGTAATATTATGGTCATACAAGTTAGACACATTAGGCTAAAGAATAAATGTAGGTTTATTTTCTAGTTTACTGATGAAAGCAGGCTGTTATTGCAAACTCTAAGAACCAAATTTCTTTTGTTTCTTCAGGTCCACGTTGGAGGAAGCGTGGCGGCTCTTGGCGGTAAGTTGTACGTATCCGGCGGTTACGACAACACGTTTGAGCTGTCGGACGTGGTGGAGGCCTACGATCCGACCACCCGCTCCTGGACTCTTGCTGGGCGGCTTCCTCAGCCGACCTTCTGGCACGGCAGCGTCAGCATTTTCCGCCAGTTCATGCCCCAGGTGTCCAGCGCGTTCGAACCCACCAACGCGCCCGAGTCTAACACCATTCACTTCCACCGGCACCAGCGTCAACAGGCGCTCCACAATCTCAACAACAATCTCAACCAGAACCAGGATGTGAACCCAGCACACTGAGTGTGGACCTAGAGATGCTGATGACACGTTTTCAGTGTGTTTTTTTTCTTTTGTTCAGTTTACTGAGAATTTACCTCATCACGGTTTTAAGGCGGAGTGGAAGACTGAATACATACACACCAGTTGCTCGACTGCCAATCTGTCATGCACAAAAAACTCATGGCAACAGAAGGGCCTGGGAACAGACTGACAGAAGATATTTTCCCTCCTGCTGGGGGAAACTTGTTTCAGCAGCTACACTTATTAAAAGAAGTCACTGTGGAAGGAGCCCCTCCCCCTTTTCCCTGCAAATGAAAATGAAGCCTACTTAATACATTCATTTCCATATGGGCTCGCTTGACCTCCCACAAGTAGTTTCAGCTGTCGTCATGTGCAATCATTAAGAATAGTTATGAATATTTATAGTCTCATCCAGCCAATTCATGTTCCTATGGAGCATCATTGCAATGATGCTAGGGGGATTTTCTGTGATTAATTTATAATCCTGATGGCAGAAATGTAAGTAAATTCATCACTCATAATTTACATTTAGAATCGTGCCTTGGACACTGTGGGCACCTTGGACAGAGGACACCATGCAATAATAGAACAGAAACTATTGTAAAATTAGGCAAAAACCTAAAGAAATTGTTCCTAAGTGAGGTGCACATTGTACTTTTGTGCTGTTTATTCACGTGTCAGTTTGTGTTAGTCGGGATGTGGATTATTCGTCCACTATGGGGGTGACGCACAGCAAGTCCCAAAGAGATGTGCTGGAAAGCAGCGGCCCAGAATTAGAAGAAAGGAAGATCTTTTTCTTTTAGCTTTAAATCTTATGAAGTCCCTATGAAAGAGGGACTTTATAAGAAACCCAAAAATCCGTGTTTTACTCTGTGACCTCATTTTTTCCATGAGGGATCCGTCTTATGTGGTGGACGTGTAAAACTGTGACAGTTCAGTAAGAAATAACTTTTTGTTAAAGATGTTATTTTGGCTCTAGAGGTCATCATGACAAAGTGGGTGACCTCCAGGAAAGGGCTTCAGGCCGGGTTTCAAACTTCCACCAGCTGCATGGAGGAGTCTCTACAATGAGCAGTGCCACAAACCCCTTTTTTTTGGTAATAGTTTTTATTTCTAATACGCAACAGTCTCTCCTACGAGTAGTTTTGTTGATATCGAATAGTTTTTTTTCCACGGATATTTTTCAGGTCAGCCTCCAGCTGCAGCTTGAACACTCGGGCCAAGTGAGTTTCATCAGGGCTACTGTCATGTTCTCAGTCCTCCTTGTTTGTAACGTTTCACCAAAAACTAAGGCTTTTTTTTTGTCTTGAGCCATTTAAGGTAGCATTTCTTAATTTCCTGGACAACTTTGTTGTTTATGTTAGTCTCTGAGGCGCTGTTGGCTTTCATGGTCAGACAATGCAGTGAACGGCAATCTTACCAATGCAGGTGACGTCACAGATACGACAAGCTACAGCGGTTAGGAAACGTTTAACTCTTGTCTTGCTTCCCTTGTTCATTTGGCTCAGCGATTGTGAAAAACTGTTGGTAGGGAAAGCAGATCACCCTCATACGAGCAAATTCCATCATATTTCTGTATTTTACAACTGACAATGTTTTTATTGAATTGAGTCCTTGTCTACATCGTGGAAATCCTGTGGTACCACCTGTGACACTAACGTGAATTTCACAGTTAGTGAAAGTACTTCACATCTTAATCCTTTAAACAGAAGTATAAATGATCTCCATAATTTTCCTCTATTTTATATCTTTATTTGTTAACTGAATATTTGGTGTTTAGATGTTGGTGGCACACAATTATATGACGATGTAATGTCTGGCCTTGGAAAGCTTTGAGATCTTACTGACCAAATCATTCATCAAGAGTGGCATTGTCAGACGAATCTATAGTATTGACCGATTACAGCCCTACCCTCTGTAATGCTCGTTTGGGTCATTTGTTTGGGGTTCTTCTCACTGTGGTGCGCCACATTATACTGGGCTCATTACTTCCTCCTGCAGGCACTGAGCAGGACTCTGCACCGATGATTTGATGTACTTAGTAGAACGAGAGACTGAAATCAAAGACAAAACACAGTAACTTGTAAATTTAGGCTTCACTTCAGTCATCCCCCACCCTGAGTACAGGCGCCAGCAGTGTTTGTAGAAATTGTGTTAAAACATAAAACTCACTTTTCTTTAAGGGTTCACAAATATGGAAGCTTCATGGATTTAAAAACTTGTTGAAGGGAAAGTAAAGATGGAAATGTCCTGATAAGCTCCGTTTGTAAGGGGGAAATGCATTGGACAATTGTTTTTGTTGTTGAACCATAACTGACCATTGGGGCAAATTGGCAACAACCCTAAGCTGTGGTGCAATATCTAACAACCTTAAAGGGATATTTCAATAATTTTTTTTTTAAGTTGAATGAGTAGTCAGGATCTGTACTTTCAGCTGGGAGCACTATGATGGGGNGAGGCTTTCATAATATAATCTTAGCTAAAAGCTACTCAAAAGGAGTCTGTGAAGCAGTGCTACATTGTTACACAGCTATACAGATTCATTATACAGAGTCGGATAAATCAGTGCTGCTGCAGGATGTTCGAACCTGACCATGTTAGATTTGACTGTAAACTGCGTTGATATCGACGTTTGTCTTTTGAGAAAGTGAAGTGACAATGTCCGATACAAATGATTCAGCGAAAAAATATCCACAGTATTTGCTTGAACCGCTGAGTTATTTCAGATGGTAAAAAATTTGCTGTTTTGAGTAACTTTTAGCTTATTTTGCATGTTGGATAAATGTTCATACGTCGCAATTAAGAACACAGGAAAACATGACGGTGGATGTGAAAATTTACTTGCGGTTTAACTTTGCGTTCGCATATACAACCGCATGTGCAACACTTGTTACCAAAGGATTCCACAAGAGGACACGGTGCTCAGACCATATAGAGTTGTGAAAATTGTATGGCTGTAAACAAAACAACAAACATGACAATAATAGTGGAGGTTAACATTCTGCCCCTAGTGGTTACTCATATATTGCAACTCGTGAATGCACAAATTACACTTCATACAAATGCAAAATATGTATTGCAGCCACGATAAACATTACACATAACGGAAAGCAAGAATGTTTGTTGCCTTAAAATGCATGGTATTTCCTTCAATGACCACAAGGGGCAACAATGAGCTACTCTTCGAGCTAAGGCAGTCAATTATAAGTATGGATGTTACCAGAGGATTACATGGTGTGTTTTTTTTTTTGCACAAACCTTTAATTCCCTGTTTTAAAGCTTCAAAAAGAACCCCCTATTATATTAAAGTGTGTTTACAATAAACTGGCAGCAACAGTCAAGTCTTAAGACCCCAAGTTCGAAGATTTATCTGAAGGAAGTTTGCTTTACCTCTGAAGTTTCTCCACCTTGGCTAAAAGCTAGCATGTCAAGCCTAAGTAAGGGGAATGTGTGATTGAAGGTGATTTGAAAAGAAGGATAAATTAATGCAACAAAAAAGACAATTTCATACATTTGTGCACCAATTTTAAGCTTAAATCATTGGAGAACCTCTTGAAAACTTTCTCGCCCCATGTCGCATTCAGATTTTTGGACAGAAACATTCCAAAAATGACATTTACCAATAAATCACAGAAACAAACACACTTGTAATGCTTGTTAGAGGGACTGAAACGCTACCAGGAGAAATAAGTGTGCTGAGTAATCTTCTGTTATCAGAAAGTTTCATGATGGTTGCATGCAATGTTTTCAGTGATCATTAGGCTGCACAGCATCTCCTTGTTGCACTCCTGGCCCTTCATCTGGGCTCCATCAGACTTTGTAACCACCAGTTGAATGTGCATGAAGAACTTCTCCTTTATAAGTCATATTTATTTATGTTTAACTCTTTGTTTCTGTTTATTTATAGACATGTTTATGCTGTGGTTGCTTGTGAAGTTTTTGCATCAAGAATTGTGGTCTTTGCAAATGAGGCAGCAGTCACAACTGGAAGTGCATAACAAATCTCAGTTTGCTTTTATGTAAAGATATATTTTGCTGTAACTTAAATAATATTTCTGATGTTTGTATGTTATTGTTAGGGCAGCATTGTTTACTTAGTTTCATACAGGCTTGTGACATTGAATTGGTTTTATAAATACAGTTGATTCTGAATCTTATGTGTGCTTGTGTTTTTGTGGTTAGCATAAATTAAACTGAAGGATAGTCTGAGACACTTTTCTATGTATATGTCCGATGTCATTTTAGACAGCCTAATGGAAGGGATCAGTATGGGGTCAGAGTAAATAATCAGGCTAAGAAAAAAGATGGGCATAACGCTTCAGAAGGCTGAGGCTTTGTCTATTGCAAAGTTTACAATATGAATAAACCCCGGCATAAAACATGCAAACATCAGCCCCACCTGTCTAATACTGATGCGTTGGGCCCCCTTTTTCCTTCAGAACTGCCTTCATTCTTTGTGTCATGGATTCAACAAGGTGTTGGAAACATTCCTCAGAGATTTTGTTCCATATTGACATGATAGCATCACACAGTCAATGATGAGAATCTCCCATTCCACCACATCCCAAAGCTGCTCTATTGGATGGAGATCTGGCGACTGGAGGACATTGAAGTACACTACTAAGTCATTTGCAATAAACTGTCAATAAAAAATGTGTATTTTACTAATTCACTGTGTTTCACTCGTTTAATGTGCATATTTCATGGGTGTATGAATGAAATAAGTATGTTATAAAAGAAACAATGCTTTTTCCAAACACAAAGCTTTTCTTCTTTTTTTTTCTTAAATTGACTAGATCAGAAAGTCTCCAAACAGCAGTTTGCAATCATGTGGCCGACATCGTGGTTAGTTTATGTTATGGTTCATGTATGTAAACAAACCAGCATGTGGGTGAGTATGCAAGCTAATTGGCTCAGCTGGCAAATATCCCAGAAAGAAATCCCTCTTTACACAAAGCAGTGGATTTTGTCAATGTTTATTTTACAAAACTGATATCTTTTACATAGCATGACTCACAGAGACACAAAACTAAATAAATAAACCAGAACACTTGCAAAATTCATGTTTAAGAATAATCTACAATCATTATGTAGAATTGATGGCAAGCATAGTCTTCAGTAGTACCGACATGAATTTTTTTTTGTTTGTTTAAGAGACAAAACATTAAAAACAACTTAAATCAGTCCGGTAAGATACCACCACTCATTGTGACCATGACATGAAGATTATCTGCCTGACCAGGACTGCTCTAAGTTTATACAGATGCCATAAATGTCAAATGACTCCTTTAATTCTTTCAGCGGCACATTTGATGAACTCAGGTTTAGAGTCTGATGTCTTCCAGCCTTCATGCCTTATTCTCAGATAAATCCTCAACGATTCGCTCCATGTCTACCATGGACCCGTACGCCTCACTGACCAGCTGAGTCTGCTGCAACACTTCCGGCACAGAGAAACTCCCCGTGGGCTCGCCTTGCCCCACGCTCTGGTTACTCACCACCTCCTCCATCACCGCGTCACCTGACTCGATCACCACCCGCACGATGCAGCTGGAGGCCAGGCCCGATGAGTCCAGCTGCAGGTTGGAGGACTCCTGAATGATGGCCGTCTCTGGGGTGTAATCGGCTTTAATGTCCTCTTTATCGGTAGAACTTCCCTCAACGTCTTGCACGATGACGTTCCTCAGTTTCCTCTGCCGCGGGTTGTAGTTCTCAGTGCGTTTGTGGATCTGAATGTGTCGTCGCAGGTGTGCCTGGAGGAGATGTGGAATCATCAATCATAGCCTTAAAACAAAAAAATTAAAATGGCTGATAGTTGATTGAGGCTGTGGAGGACCATGAATAATTCTTTCACACCACAACAGCCTCAGATCATTATTATTTGTTCCTATTTTGTTTATTTGCTTGTTTTTAAAAATATTTTTCAACAGTATATAATACACATTACAATATCTAAATTTGTTAATTTGTTTTTAGATAAATGATCTATGTGCAGCAAACAATATAACAGGTTTTCAATGTTTTGAAACTGTTTAGCTAAATAATCTGAAACAATGGATTGGCACAAAATGTTGTTTTTATTATTGGTAGGTTTGTTCAAGAAAATTTTTTTTTATTATATAACAAATTTTATATATTTTTTGATGATAAAAAAAAAATCATATTCAGTCATTCACACTGATTATTTAGTAGAAATGAATAGCATATGCAGAATAAAGTGGAACAATGTTTATAATTGCTCATGAGTTCAGATCTTTTTTGGTGATAGTTCATGATATGTTTGAAAAGAAGAGTAATTATTCTGTCCTACAGAAAGACAGAAGAACACATCAACCAATGTCCATGAAAAACACCGGAGAAATCAGCCACAGTCCTCAATTTGGTTTCCAACAAAGGCTGCTGCTCTGTCAACAAAGAGATGGAGTACAAAACACCAGCCGGGATTGGTCTGAACCCATATTTTTGTGACATTGTTCCTTTAAAAGTAGCCCCAGTGGCCTAATGGATAAGGCACTGGCCTCCTAAGCCAGGGATTGTGGGTTCAAATCCCATCTGGGGTGAAATGTACCAACTGTGTATGCATGGACTTTTGTGCAATGTTTATGAAAACCTTACAGTACCTAAT
>JAPMNP010718636.1:0-10049 GCA_029874935.1 Atherina boyeri | reverse complement strand
ACAAACAAAGAAGGGCATATTAGCTAGATGTTGATGCTTTCACTTGTTGATTTCAATCTGAATGCTTTCCAGGAATTATACAAGGGTTTTTCATACTTCCTTATATATATTTAGTTTCTCTTGTGTGAGGCAGGACGTCATTCCCTTAACCACATTGCAGATATAGGGCCTTCCATACTTTTCTACCTAATTGCTAAGAATCTGGGATCTAACTCCATCCTGCAGGATGGCAACGCTCTTCCCCACAGAGCCAGGATCATCACAGTACCTCCAGAATTTGGGAGAGGGTAGAGTGGTCTGCTGTGAGTATAGACCTTAACACATTGGGTGTGCTGTACATGTTAGATTAACAAACGCAATCAATGGTCACAATGGTTGACCTTTGACAAATTCTAGATGAAGAATGGGATGTGATTCCACAGAAAAATGCTACCAGGCAAATATTTGTGAAGGTCCTTCATCCAGGATTACCCACACGTTAAGCTGTCACATGTATTCAACAGAAGCACAATCCTTATAAGTTATAAAGGTAACTAATCAGGTTTTTCATTGATGCCTAATACAGCACCAATTGGTGCTATTAAAGGGGAGAAATAATCGGCTAAACATTATTGCATTACTTTTTGTGTTAGGTTGATAATACTCCCAGAAGCACAGTAAATGTTCCATTGAATTAAAAACACAATACCCACAGCAAGCTTTGGAGTGTANATATAGCACCCATTGGTATTATTAAAGGGGAGAAATAACATTATTGCATTACTTTTTGTGTTAGGTTGATAATACTCCCAGAAGCACAGTAAATGTTCCAATGAATTAGAAACACAATCCCCACAACAAGCTTTGGAGTGTACAGTGAATTTCCTGCAAGTATTTTCATAACATTTTTGCTTTTCTCAAAACCTGTTATTTCGTTCTTATTTTGAAAAGAGCAGCCGGAAGTAGCTCCTGTGTAGTGTCATGGCGGACTTGACAGCTGGTCCTTAACGCCGTTGGGAGGCTGGAGCAGGATGAGGAGTCACATGGACCCAACTTTAACTTGAGTCCGGTTGTTGCGTGCAGCCCAGTCACGCCCTCTGTGTGGAGCAGCCTCCCGCTGCCGTGTAACTTTGGTTGTTTCCTAATTTAAACACTTATCTTCTTTTTTTTATGTGAATATTTCGGTATTTTTCCGCCTTTTGTGGACTTGAAGCGCAGACACCGGTTGCTAGTTGAGTTTTGAGACAAGGCTGCGAACTTTCTTCCTTCGTATCTGATGTAAAAGTGTGATACGCTGAAGGGTATACCTTTTTATTCCCTGTGTTTTGTTTTTCTTATTACTCACAATGACTGAGGAGAGCAGAAGTGAGCACAGAGCTGAAAGCGGGAAGGACTTGGAGAAACAGCTCCGGCTGCGGGTGTGCGTCCTAAATGAACTTTTAAAGACTGAACGCGACTATGTTGGGACGCTAGAGTTTCTCTCGGTGAGTGTCAGAAAAGTTTAAATCCTCTCAAAGTGCGTTTTTACTCACAAAAACACCCTTTTCCCTTAATATAAATATATAAATAAAAGCAGTCAGCCTGCTTAGTATGCATGATGCATCAGCCTGCAGTGCAAGAGGAAGACCAAAGTGTGTCAGGTTCTCTCCTCTACAAGCTTTGCATGCTGTTGTGCTTACTGGATGTCTATTAACAATCAACGGAGTTGTCTGCAATACTTTGTGAATACATCCTACTGATGGACATCTTAACCTTTCTGCTTGCAAGTGTGAAATTGGAAGAACAGTCACAAAGAGGCATTGCACAGCCAGTGTCATGTCTAATCCCCTTCTCAGCCTGCTCATGGGATGTTTGAGGCTCATAGGGGGCTTGTGTGGGAGTTCACATGCACATAAACTGTTTAGTTTTGCAGTCATATATTGTTATAAAGCAGGCAAATGTTAAAGATAATGCTGCTATGCAGTGCACACCTGTTAAGTTAAAGCTGTCAGCCTCACATTAATTTAATCTGGATAGAAAATACTGCAGTAAACTTAAGTTTTTCAACCCAGTATTACAACTGTACACCATAATTACCTCACTTATCTTGCATATAAACACACAGGAGAGCCTTTCACATCTCATCAAATCCATATGGCCCGAATCCTGCCAAAGACAAGACAGGTGGACGCAAATGAAAACCACCGGCGCTGGCAGCACATCTCCAGCTTCCCATTTGGGATAACACCTGGTTGCTGCATCACACGAGTCATCTGCTCTCTGCTTGATGCCGTTACGTAAAATATCACTGGACTTCAAAGACAAGAGGGAGGGAAAGTGTTTAAAGCAGAACACTGTGAACAGTTGGGCTGCTGTATGGCTTGTATATAAGCAGTTAAACATTGCAGGGAAGAGATGGAGACGGATTGCTGTGTCGTGATTTTTCCCAGACGACATGTACAGTATGAATGCGTCCGCCCTGATCCTCTGCCACCAGATGTTTCCAATGGAGATGGAGCTCTCTCCCAGGAGATTACACAAGGGAATGTGTCCTCTGTCCTAGAGATGGGGGTTTGTTGGGAATGCAACCACCCCTCCTTTATCTCCCCTGTTGTGCTGGAACTGGTTTTCATTTCAGAGGTGACTGATCTTTGCAAGGCCTTTCTGTTCTGGCTGGGAATGTTGAGATGGAAGCATCGGATTGAGATCTAACAGTGAAAGATAGCGTATTGCTTTAGTTGGGGGTTATGGCTGATACAGCTGGGTGATGATAACGACAAAGAAGTTAAAGCACAAGAGACAAAGGGTCATTCTTATCTGCTGTTGTATCTCCTTAAAGATCCCGGAGAGCATTGTGGAAGACACTAAGGATGATCAAAGGCTGGCTCTACTGTGGAGAGGGGTCATATTGAAGACTTTCATCTAATCACAGAATCACAAACATGCCCCCCCGCTTGCTAAAGTATACAGCCAGTTACAGACACAAGTTTCTGTGTCTGGAGGTCACAATGCNCCCCTCCTCTGTGTGACTCCCTGGTGGGTTGATCCAGGGGATTCTGAGTTCCAGCACGGAGAGGAGCAGGCTGAATGTTGCCAGAGGGGTGAAGGGGGAGAAGTGTACGGCAGATCACACGGTAGATATTGCCTGGAGGGTGAAGGGTTGAGGGGTGGTCTCTGTGATTTGTTGGGCTTGGTGCCTTCTCTTGTAAACCATATTTCCTGGAGGAGGAATTCCTCCGAGGTTAGGAAATGCTGCAGAACAATGAGGCTCCGGTCAGTTGGCAAAGTTGAACTGAAGAGCAGAGATTGTTGCTGCTGATCCGTGGGACCTAAACACAATGCCCCATAACACACATTTTAGTATTAAGGTACTGGAAAACAACAGATGATTGGAGAGATTTTGTCCGAGGATAGTCTCAGCCTATTGTGTCAATGTTCTCTCTCTTCTGGGAAAATATGCAGATTACATCTTGAAGGTGTCAGTGATTGGAAATCTAAATTTGACTTTCCTTGAATTTCCTTTGGATTCGGATCACCTTTTATGCAGAATACACCAACTTCCACAGTATTCTCACAGTAAGAGGAAGGCTCCAGGGAAGCTGATACATCTCTTTCCTTTCTTACATAATGAACAATTATAAATTTTGATAGTGGGCGGCAGTGGACACTGCTGTTTATCTTGGTAAGATAGGAGCCAGTAAAATGACATTCTTTGCAGTAGTGCAATAAAAAGGGGGGGAAAAAGTCAAGACATAATGTAAACAGACACTATAATGATGCATTTACACAGTTTTCTACTCACACTCAAAGAAAAAAACTTTTCTCCGGCTTGACTAAGATACACCAAAAGCCATGGCTTGCATGATAAATTGAGGAGCGAGATGCTCTGATTCTGGTGCGGGATCTGAGCAACATGTTATTATTAATATATTCCAAGAGCTCTGCATTACAGTACGCTAAGTGGTCCCTTAGCTGATGGCCTCTTCCTCCAACAAAAGCTTCTGTAATCTGAGTATAATGTTTAAAATATATTAATCCTTTGCATCAATTGCATACAGACAGATGTGGTTTTATATATCGTCAAGCTGCAAAATCCTTTGTTTTGTCAATCTCTCAAGGAAAATTATATAACATCATAAGATAAAATTCAAGAAATCCAGTATATCAGATGTGAGTTTCCATATTTTTCAAGTAGAACTTGCTCTGTTAATATGTCCTGGGTTTTATTTGGAAGATTTGTCAGTCAATCGGTTGCTCAAAATGTATCATTTCTGACACATCGCTGCAGGAAGTCGGAAAATCAGGCCTAATGGAGAAAACAGAGACGGAGCGTTTTACAGGCTCTTAGAGACCCAGGTGCTCAGCTCAACCCTATTTGTGTGTATTTGCATTTGGATGTTCCACTTCTCTCTCTCAGGACTTGGCTTTGTTTACATCCTGGATTGAGTAGTCACTGCAGCAGCAGAGGCTGCTGGGGTTTTGCTCGTAACATACGACCCCTGGACGGTCCTGACGGGGGTCAGGTTGAGGTTGGGGGTGGCTTATATCCTCTGGACATGCTGCGGATGATCCTGAAGGTCACAGGCTCTTTTTCCTCCCCCTTTGCCGCCTATTAATCTGTAGAAGTCGTGGCAGCGTTTAGGCTTCCTTCTCTGTCCTGCCTTACAGAAACAAGGACATACGTTTAAAAAAGACACAACTCTTATGTGTAAACCGATAAAACAAACTTTTTTCATACTGAATATCATTCTGTGCATGGAGGTGTGTTGTTTTGTTGGAAAGACGGTACGGCCAACTCTGCTTAATGTGGTTAAAATCACTTATTTTGTTGGTCTTATCAGAATTTAGAGTGGCGTTCGCCAAATCAAATTTAGGAATATGTACAAATGTACTAGTTAAATGATAAATGAACTCAGATTTGATAATACATACTCAGAATTATTATTATTTTTAATGTTAATAGCCAATTTGTGAATGTTTTAGGGGGGTCAGAAGTTTGGATTGTAAAATTAGTGTATGTAATAATGCGTAGCGTTTGAAAGCTTGATTAGATTCTACGTGTGATGCCGGGTAACTGGGATGCAACAAGACTGAGGTTGAGTGCTCTCAGAGCCTGGTAATGATAATTTACTGTCCCGTTTATAATGGGCAGTGTATTGCGATAAGGGATTCTGCTGAGATCAGTCTCCTCCTGCTGCCTTGATTGCTCTTGTCTTTATTCCTTAATTACTTCCTTTTTCCCAAGAACAGATCACTATCCCATAACGCTGTTGCATACCTCACTCTTATCCTCTTTACAGAGTCCAATTTNTTTTTATCTTGAGTCAACTTTTTCTTCTGTGGATAAAAAGACTGCAGTTGTATGGGCGTCAGTGGTCTAAAACCTTGTAATTCCTACAGTATCTTGTTTGTTGCTTAAAGTTTGCAGTTTGGAGATGATGAAGAATTGAATCTATTATATCAGCTCATCTACTTTTATAGTTAGGAGTCACCAACAAGATGGCTGTGTAAAAGGGCCAGAAAGAGCAATGCACACAAAAACGGACAGCAGACCATCAATTTCCAAATATCTTCTGTAGCAGAATCCAAGAGAGTAGGGTCTCCTAGAGATTGGTAGATGTGTTGCTACCATACAGGATCTAGGCTGCTGCCTAGATAACACTAGTCCATGTACCATTAAATCCATCAATGATCTAAACTTAGAATAGAAAATAAATCCCACTGTAGCTCCTCAGATCCAGTCTAGATTAGAGTGACTCTTACCTTTTGCATTCATTGAAATGTTAGAAACACCTGGCTTCTTTGATATAGATCCTGTTTCCTACAGTTTGTATGTTAACTTTTATGTTAATCTTCCGGATGGAAAAAACCTTTTACATTGTTTTATTTTGGGATCATCAATATTTTTAAGAGGTAGCAAGGCTAATGGTGCAGGTTTAATCAAATCAGGTTATATCTTTTTGATTAGACAGTCAGTATTAGACAGTATTTAATGTGTATCTACCATCTGTGTGGGGCATTGGCTTCATTTACTTGACCCTTGAAGTCTGGATAAGACCTGTCTGGGAAGGCTTGCAGGCAGATCATCAACTTGTGATTGTGATGTCACCTGTTTGTTTGTGGATTGACATTCTTTAGCCTCTGGTTTTTACTTATACAAGAAAACTGGATGTCTGAATCCTTGACGATCTGTAAAGCTTTTAAAAGCAAACCAAGGTGGATATTCCTCTCACACTAAACTAAAAGCCTGTACATACCCCACAAGAACAGAAAGTCCTTAACGATGCCAGTTGTGTCTCATGCCCCACTAGAAGTGTGTGGTGTTGTATTTCTGAGCAGAGACATCACCATCTGCTGTAAATTCTTTTATTTCTTGTTATTTGGCAGCGTTTGAGATGTGTCTGGACTGCAGCATTAGGAGAGTGGGTGTGTAGACACCAGCCATTGGCAGTGTGTACTGTATGTATGAGAGGCAATAAAATATTGTGATTAGTTCTGCTTTTTTGTAAAAACATCCTTATTTTACCTAAGCCAAAAGTTAGGAACTAGTTAATGCCTTTTTGATTCGAATCCTAGTCTGTTTTCCCTGAAAGTCTCTTTCGTTTGGGGAATTGGGAATGCGCAAACTCTGATTCAGATCAATTCATTCCTCCATTAACTAATAGACGAGCCAGTTTTCTTCTTTGTTGTGTGTCTCAATGTTTTCTTCAGGAGTTTTTGATGAAGCGCTGCCTCTGGTCCGATTCGTTTGAGTAGTGCAGGTTAACTCACAAACTCGTTCTGGGAGAATGCTGCTCCCCCCCATCTGAACCAAGTCCCCAGTCGTACTGAGTCTAGCGGACTATCCTGATTCCTGGTGTGAATCCTTAATGTGCATGCAAAGCTGCATCACAGTGTGTTCAATGAACATGGACATTTTTCTTGTTTCTCATCACTTTGACTGAGAGAAGATGTATTCTTTTCCATTTTTCTCTACTTAATTATTAAGTCACCTTTAAGGCTGGAGCTACATGGCTCCCCTTATCACTGAGTAGAAAGTTGAACTAATAAAGGTAAATTTGAATTAATATCGGTCCCAGCTATGGGATATTCCACATGCGCAGACACACATGTTTTTGCAGAGTAAATGGAAAGTAGAGGTGAAAGGATATTTTTTATTCTTGACTCTTTTTAATTGGATTTGCTCTGGAGAATACGGGCAGTTTCTCTCTTATGTCTGTCTGTCTGTCCCCCCTCCCCTTATGAGGCCTCTGAAGTAATGAAGTGGCTTGCTTGCATTTTAATTTCACATTGCTACCATTTCATGATTGGCCTACATTTTATGTTTTCAAGTATCTACCTTTCACTTTTCCATTTCTTTCGGTCTTTCTCATTACAGTACATTTGTAAAGGGATTCTCTCTCTTGGTGACCATACTGGGATGCATGTGTTATTTTGTGCCTTTCAAATCTTGCATATGCATGATTATTCAATGCATTTAGCAATATATGTGTGCATAAACGTGTTAAACACCCTTTCTTTAAGCTAAATATGCTTTTTAAACACCTGGAGATGGATTATGGTGAGAATAAACTTGGCAACATGGGAACCCTCTCCTGCAGAGAGTTTTGCATCGGCCTTGAATGCCAGTTAAAACTTTGGCTTATTCTTTATTTACCTGTTGAGCAATGCTGTGTTGGGAGTTGATGTGTGTTTTACATCCTTTACAATATGTTTTCCAACTAAACTTCATAAAAAAGGTTCAGCTGTTGAAATGCCCGGGAATATGAGAACTGAAAGGGGCTTGTGCATAAAATCTTATTCTCTGGCGTACTTACATCAGTTACTGTTTGTTCTCGTCCTGTACACATTTTCTCTGTCCTCTCTTACAGGTTTTTACACAGGAGAGAGTGCTTTAGCTTTTGTCTCCAAGGCCATTTTTCAAGCAGGATTTCCTTCCTTCCTGGACCTCCCCGTCTTTACATTGTGATGCTTGTTTTCCTGCTTAAACACACATACACTCTCATACCCCTCCCGCTCTTTCTGCTGGGGTATGGGAAGCAGTGCCACGGCTACAGATGCCCACTCAACTACGTGGAGCTTTGCTGCATTTTTGCGATAGGGCAGGAATAAACCCATTGCGTGGCTCCAGTTCAGGAGGTGGAGGTGGTGTTTGTTGTCTGTGCCCAGAGGAGAAGGAGGCCTTTGATTTGGCCGGCACCAGCTGCCTGGTCACATGTCGTCTGCACGCGACAAGTAGAACCGTGGTAAACACTTGTCAGGATATTCATGAGGTGTGAGAGGGTCACCATCACAAGGGAGTTGTGGGTTTTAACTGACACGCTCTGCTTTGATTAACCCACCCATACTCAGATCAGTAGTCTGAAGACACGGTTGATAAAAATGAATAAAACAGCTCAATGAAGTTATTTCCAAGTGTTGGTGTAATGTCATGAACTGTCTCACTGATGATGTAACTTAATGTCTCATGCTTGCATGTTTTGCTAAGTGGTGAAAACTCACACTTTCCATGATATTTGGGTCTCAGTCCAACCTTAATGTCAGGGCTCAGCAGCTGTCCAGCCAGACATGATGGGCCATTCCACTTCACTCCAAATTATCTAATTAAGCAGTTGAATAGGATTTGCTGTAGAAGCTCAGCGAGTTAGATAAGTGTCTCTCTGTGTCTAACCATGCTCTGTCTGCAGATATCCTCTCCATTGCCTTCTGTCTTTTCTTTCATTGTGGATCTTTCGCTTTTTTTCTCCTTTTTTTCAACAGCCTGCTGTCTAGTCCTCTTTAGCCTAAAGCCCGTTTCTGCAGTCTATTTTAGGGATACGATAACTAAAAGAAAAATTACCATAAATATGAGGCTGAAAGTCTAGCCTTTTACATCAGACCATGGGGCATATTTTGGATTATTCTCAATCTTTTAGAGGGAGAAACTTCCATTACAACATAAAGAAATAATGGATACTGCTTCACATAGCGCCTCTTGTTTTAATCTTGCACAAAAATGAAGCCACGATGTGCACAGGCCTGGCAGGAAGTGCCGTTTGTCCGGGTGGCTATACTCAGAACAGTTGTGAAGAATGGGGGGAAAAACCGGCAGGAGAGTTGTTTAGTTCTCCACTGACAGTGTCGGTTCTGACTCTGCTGATTTCATTTTTCCTTGCCAGGACCTGCTGAAATGGACGGCAGGGGCCCTTTTGCAGATGGTCTGAAAGCCTTAAATCAGTTGAACAATTGGGGTGTGTGTGACAGTCATGGTTAGGAGTGCGCCATGGATTAGGAAACTGACAGTTCTGCTTAGTCATCTTGGAGATCAATACAGCGAGCTGGTGTGTGGCCCTGTTGGGAATTGCCAGCAAATCAGTGGGTGATGGGATGCTTGGCTGCACATTGAGATTGGGGGACATGGTCTCTAAAGACTGCCTCTCATCTACTGGAGGCTAGTCTTCACACATCATATCCAGCTAACACTTAAAAAGCTTCTTCCTAATATGTGAAAGATTCTTCCCAGTTGTAGAACCACAATGAAGGAAATCGCCCAGACCCAAATCCTGCAAGCATCATTTCATGCACATGTGTTCATTTCACTCCAGCGTCAAAAGTTCTAGCAGCTCAACAGGACTCAGTTATAGAAATTGGACACAGACATATTCATTAGATAAACTGCTTCGTTCCAGCTGCTTTTGAATATATTGGGTGAAGTATCAGAGAAAAGACAGCTGTAAGATCAAAGAAAATACTTTTTCTAAACTTCACGGTCAATAAGAAATTCTTAGTGATGCTTCAAAGAGCAAGCAAGATTATTCCTAACATTTATCACATAATAGTAATTTCAGATTATACTATATGTTGTATGAGAATGTCAACCCCTCCCCCCCAAAAAGTTAAGTATTGTATAAAATGACAACTCATCTTCTTCGCTGTTAATTAAAACCAGAGACCTTTTATTGAGCCCAAGGTGGACATGTTAGCATTCCTGTCTTTATTTATTAAAGGTGCCATATGTAAGAATTATGTAATAATTATCTTTATTATAAGTTATCATTAAATGGTGCTGATATGTTACAAGATATTAAAAAATGATGTTCATTTCAAATACT
>JAPMNP010718621.1:0-11189 GCA_029874935.1 Atherina boyeri | reverse complement strand
TACGCTCCATCACTGACCTGCCGCTGTTCAAAGCTAAACTCAAGACCCATTTATTTAAACTGGCTTTTTGATTTTTAGAACTTTGATATTTTGTCTTAAGCTGTTTTATATTTTTTTAATTATGTTGTTGTTACTATATGGTTTTGCCGTGTTTTTGACTTTGTCCCTTTCTGATGATTCTTGCTTTGTATTGTTCTGTATCTTGTGAGTTTTCACAGTTGTGAAGCACTTTGGTCAACCTGATCATTGTTGTAAGGTGCTATATAAATAAACTTTGATTGATTGATTGGTGATGTCAGTGCTGCTGACATAAGAAGGGAAGCATTTGTGCAATTTTGTTCTTTGTTCACTAGTGTGATATATCAGAATGGGTGTTAAACTGTACAGAAATGCTTGGAAGGCTAACATACCCCTCTCAAACACCCAGGGCAAAGATATGCAGACCACCATTGGCCTGCATCCCGACATGCTAGCAGTGGGAACTTCAAACAGGCTCAACAAGACAATTAAGCCACAAAGATAAAGGGCTCTCCTAAACCCACTGCTTCTTTCTGCCACTGACATACATCCCTCATCTATTTGTAAGTTCATATCTCCTTCCAACATTGTTTTTATTCACACTTCCTTTCCTGCTGCCCTTCTGCTTTTCACTTTCCTCTGTTTGATACATTTCCACTGGGCAGGCATAGAGGTTACTGAGTACACTGTCTACCTTGTCCAATAGAAACTGCTCCAGTAAAACATGCCAATCTATTGTGGCATTTTAATTACATTAGCTCAACCCACTTTACTGGCAGGACACAAAACACGAGGGAGAGGCTGTAAAACTGTCCCCTCTGAACAAATTAGGGCTTCATGATATTAGAAAAAACATTCTAGATTAAATATCATTGTTGAATATTTTGATCATGACATGCCCTGTTATGAATAATGAAATACTTTTGAATACACTGCACTAATCTCAGCTGTATTAATGATGGCTGCATTCCACTTCTGCTCCACTACATAGCAGAACATCCATAAAACAGAACATATTAAAATTCAGATTTAGATGTACCTGTTTGTCCTATTTCAAGTCAAGATCTGCAATCTCACATTTGTATTTGCAATATCCATATCACATGTTGATACTGTGATAACAATGCATGTTTTATATATATATTGTGCAGTCCTAACATGACTGATAATGACATAAGTGAGCTGAAAGGAATCCTCCCAATCATACAATGTGCGCAAAAGCACAAACTTGAAGGAGCACAAAAACTCAAGTACCACACTTGCAAATGATTGCGTTGTGATGTAAATTGATTTAGCTTACACACCACCAACACAAAAATAATCTGTCAGTTTTATTTCTCCATTTTATAAATTCCATAAAAATAAAATCACAGTGCAAACATTTCTGCCGTGAGAATGAATAACTCAGAGTGAAATATAATCTGTTTTTTTTTCTTCCCCTCTCTGTCTCTCTCTCTCTTTCACACACACACACTCACGCACACACATGTGCACGCACACACGTACACGATACAAAGATGCAGTCCAAAAGAGAGGGGAGGAAAACCAAAGTAAAGTGGGTCATACTAAGGTTCTAAGCGGCAGTCCAGGGTTATGGGAAAAGAATAAACCACTAAATCAGATCTAAGATCATGCAGAAGAAGAATTTAGGGAAGCCCAAGGAAAAGATTAAGAAGTTAGAAGTAAACGTAAAATATAAAAAGCAGAAAAATGAAGGTATTAATTTTACTGCGTAAATATGGGACGTTACAGCTCCCTCATATCTCCTTTATGTTTCCTGAACTTACACACCAGCTTAATGCAGCTGATGTTTTGAAACTGCAACACAAATCTTTAACCACATATGCACAGTGCACACAAGTTCAGAACAGGAATGTGTTTCTTCTGCAGAGTAATTCATTTATTGTCCCCTCTGCCAGAGTTACAGAGTTATCCAATTCAGTCACACTTTTTGAACTAAGCTCCCCCTTACTCGAGAGACGGACACAGAGAGGGCATGGAAGAAAAAGGTATGACTTGATGGTACTGGAAGAAAGAGTGTGAGGGGTAAGGGCTTTGCCTAGCACAGTGTTTTCCCTGTATCTTTTTGCAAAAAAAAAATCGATTCCAGATGTCTAAATGATAAACAAATGGATTGTTATAACATTATAAAAATTCAAGGCATTCAGAAGCCCTTAAACTGCTCTATTGTCGGCGGACCATCTCTTTAGCTAATCCCAAACATTTGGAATCATCACCGAAGTATGGTGACTTGTTAGTGTTAATGACTTATTAGCTCTCACTTTTAACACAATGTGCTACAGACCAACAGAGCAATCGTATCCTAATTTGTTGCAGTCTTTCACCATTGGGTTAAGGTGTAAAATCAATATTAAGAGAGCAGTTTCACAGGGTGATGTGTAACTCAACTAGTTGAGTGCCTGCCCTATGTACAGAGGCTACAGCTCCTTGGTGCATCTGGCTGAGGTTCGGGTCCTGGCCTCGGGCCCTTTGCTGCATCTCATTCCCTACGTCCTCTGACCCCCTTTCCTGTCCAGTTACTGTCAAATAATGGCAAAAAATCTTTAAAATAAAAGAAAGCAGTTTTACAAAATGATGAAGAAAACTAAAAAGGCAAAGCAGGAAGACAAAACAAAATGTCAAATATTTTTCAGCTTCAGGTGCTAGCTCAATGCAGAGATAGATGGTGGTGAGCAGAACAATGAGCATCATGTCTGTTTATCAAGTTGGCGGGTAGAAAATTGCTTTTATTTTTCACAAAATAAAACTGTCTTTACTCAAATGTTAGCTTTAATGTCAAATTACATTCACTGTCAAATTATCTTAGTTTACTAAGATCCTGAAATAAACTAATTAAATACTCAAGGCATTTAGACAATATTTTCAAATGACACTTGAAACTCAGCTCAACAGTCCATCTGTGCAAATTCATTGCTCCTACTGTAATAAGGGCAGGCACACACATGTTCATCTAAGGTCTCAAGTTGACGGCGCGTGTCTGAAAACAAACAAAGAGACTGAAACCTGTGTGATAACACTGTGTTTTAGATCAGTTCCTTGGAAGGATACACATTCCTGCAGCACTGAAATTGTGCAAGACCAAAACAGCCTACATTACTATTACTTTGAGTAAGCAAAGAACCACCAGATGACTTCCTAGATCTGTTTAGCCAAACTATGTTACATTAACCTCCACAAAGTAGACCTTTACAGTAGAATGATCATTCTCCACTAAATGTACAGTCAACTATGACATCAAAGAAACAAAATCCTCTGATCTGGAACCATTTAGCCATTATACTACTCACTGAGAATTAGTTCATTGATACCACACAGTCAAATATAGTGGTGGCAGCATCATTTCTGTGACAGGAGGTGGGAGACCAGTCAGGATAAAGGTAAGGTAGCTAAATAGGGCTGGGCGGTATGACGATATATATCGCCTGGATGATAGAAAATGTCTATCGTTTCATATGAAGCTCTATTGTTTACTCCGCGGTAGGGGCGTAACTGCAGTATTTTACGGTACTTTAAGATGCACCTTATGGTAGTGCTGGGCGGTAAACCGGTTCATACCGAATACCGGTGTTATTTTTTTTCATGATGTGAATTTTTCAAAAACCCCAATACAGCGTAGAAGACATTGGGAACACAGAGCGGCGGGACGTCCTGCCGCCTGACGTTGTTTGAGACACTTTTATTCTACACCACTTTAGATGTTTTGTGGGTATATTATGGTTTAAAAAATAACTGTTTTATGAAAAGGTTCTATAGATCACCTTTAAATAAACTACGCATTAATTGACTTTACCAAAAGTCAATTAAAAATGCTATATCATGATGTATACAGTATGGTTATCGGGATGTAAAATGAGCTACATCAGAATGTGCGATTTTGGTTATATCGCCCAGCCCTAGCTCCAATTGTAGCAACAGTTGTTACAGTATAAACGAATATCATGCTCAAAACTGGGCACTTAGACCAGCAGATGAATTATATATCTTCAAATACTGCTCAAAATTAAATATTATTTAATAGAAATTAACCATCTGAGCCAAATTGTCCAGTATCTGCATAACACTAACAGATAAAAAGTCACTCACTATTCGAAATAAAGAATGTGGTAATTTCGGTTGATCCTATTTTTCTGGAAAAGCTGTTACACAATCTTCACACCTGTGACAGTGTAAATGTTGAAATACGTGAACACATGCCAACGCGCACTTTTAGTTGTAAGTATAACCCAGCTTGCCACTCTGTCATCAAATATTGAACAAAGAGAGGAAGGGAATTTCAATCCCAAATGCCTTTTGATGTACATTATAATGCTTCAAAGCACAAGTGTGTCTGCCTGAGTATGTGAGTCTCCACATTATGAATAACCTTCCAGCTGCTCACTAGCATATGGTTCCCATGTGGATTGATACTGTATATGTGAATACATCAGTATATGCCCTGTGTGTGGGGAAAACCCACCGAGTCATCAGAAGCTTTGTGTGCTCACCACACATGTAGAAATATATAATATATAACGGTGAAATGGACTGACACTAAATTACCTTAGCATGTCTGTTTTGGTTCATACTATTTTGTTGTCCTTATCGCTATGCTCTTTTTCTATTTCATTTTTAAATCCAGCTTCCTAATATCTTACATTTTCTCATTTGTGTTGGTGTTTTCACACAGTTTTCGCAACCATGGTCCAAGCAGTGGCAGAAGTAATGGCAGTGATGTCCGAGTCTTTCCCATGCAGCCTCATAGGAGGGCCTTTGTTCCCCCTTCAGGCTTTGGGGGTCCCCACAGCAGGGCTGTGCCCCACTCCAGTGACTCCACAATGGGTCTTTATGCTGCCAAGGCCCCCCCTTCTCACCATTGCCCTACCATGCTTCCCACATAAGGGGCACGCCAACGCACAGGGGGCACCACGGCACAGAAACTACAACCCTTTTCATACCCTGTTTTGTCCTCCTTTTTCTGGAATGCATGTCAACAGAGTCAGATACAGAGAAAGAAAATAGATTAATAGCCATGGGCCAAGCGTGCGAGTTGTGCCAAATGTCTCAGTAGGATATTGTTTTCTCATTCAAAGCAAGAACACTTGACACCGCTAGCAAAGACCAAGCACTCACCAGGGAGTGTGTGATAACACACCGTTACAACCCATTAGTACTGTTGTTGAAAAAACAGTATCCACGGCAGTAAAATGACACTTACATACTGGCTTACACACACGGACAACAGACAACTGACAGTTCTTACAAAGGAGGAACTTGACAAGATTTGTTAAGACATATCTTTTGTTGTTCAGTAGGTGCTGAATGGTTACCTCACCCTTTTAACTATCTAATTTGTTTCTGACCACAAATCTTCTCCACATGCTGGTTTTCCCTTATACTGTAGTGCTGACACATTGTCACAGGGCCCGATAACCTGATGTTCTGCTTACTATATGTCAGCTATAATCATGGCAAAGAAAAAAAAAGAGAGATTTTATTCGAAAGGATCTTTTTTTTGTAACACATTTCCAGTGCACACAATCCTACAACACTATTGACTCAATAGACTTTGGACCAAACATAAACAAAAGGGAAAAAACACATATCTCCCAGCTTGATACCAATCAGTTAAAATATTAAACTTCCCTTTTAGCCTTCGTCACTGTACAACTAAAAGTATAAGAGTTTCAGATTGATCACAAAAGAAACTATTTCAAAGTAATTTGGATTAAGATGTGCTTTGGCCCCCTAACTATACATGTAGCTATGGCATTGTGTACAACTCTCCACTGGAGGTCACCTGCCTGCTGCTCATCAACAAATGTGTACATTTGTTACATTAAAAAAATAGTTTTGGAGTCAAGTAATTTTGGACAGCACTGAATTAGCACTGAATGCATTCAAATCCTTTAAAAATGGAAATGCCTCATTTTTATGCAAACATCACATGATAGTTTCTTTTTCAAGTTTTCAAACTTATTCAACTCAAAAATCCCTGAAAGAAAGTTAACTGTCCTAATTTTCCTTCTAATCTTTCACAGTGGGCGCAACAGTCAAAGATTGAAACATGTACAGCACCTCCCCATTCCGTGGGCCAGTTGAACCACAAATAAAACATCTCCATGATCTATGGTTTATAAATATGCCAGTTGTCTTTCTTCTTTAAGATGATCTCTGAGAAAAGGCCTGTTTCAAAATCAAAATGTTAAGACCTAAGTCTTCTGTCAAAGTTAAAAATGGTAGTGCCAAAAGCTGAAGTTGCCATGGTAAGGGGATTTTTCAACAAGGGGGGTATAAACTTCGCATGGAAGAAGAGTAAGTAGAGACTCAATACTACAGAGTCTTTAAAAAACAGATCCAGCAGCGGGAATCATTTGGAGACAGGCATTGGCTCAGTAATCAGCATAATTTCTCTGTTCTTCTAATGCTGACTGAGAAAGCACATAGCCACACACTGAGTAAGTGCCTCAGTCTCTGAGAGATGCGCCCAAAACCATTAGCAGGAAAAGCTTTCCAAGGCAAAATGTATAAATCAACAAAATAAAAAATCTCAGAGCAAAAAGCTCCAGATAACAATTCAGTCACTAAACTTAACATAAAGAGGATGAGAGCCTTGAAATGATTTGTTCTGCCAGCATTCACTTAATGTGGAGATGGATTTAATAACTTCCTTATTTCCAGAGTGATTAATAACAGTCAGCCACAGTGACTGATCAGTCTACATACATGTGCGCACACCTACACGCACACATCCAAACACACATCTTTTTTGGTTCTTTTTTCTCAAATTTCCATGTAATCAAAGCTCATAATTAACTAAAATATTAAATCTTGTGTGAAACTGAAACAATGTGTTTCAAAGGATGCACACAAGTATGCTTCTGCAGCAGTGTTACATTATGTGGTGAAAAAAGGAAGAGTCTCATCTCCAAACTCCAGTGCTGCTAAGGGCCAGTTGTCATCGCCAAGTAACAACTCACAAAACACTGTATGAAACAGCTCTGTTACACTGCTGTTCTTTAAAAAAAGTAGACAAGGGAAATCTTCTTTTCTTTCTTTGTTACAAAGCAGACAGTTAATCAGTGATGTCACTCACTGAGCAGGATGAAGTGAACCTGGACACATTTGTCTTACCTTTCCACAACACCCTCTCCACTCCAACAAGTGGAGTCGTCCACTGCGTTCTCTCCTTCACACAGCATCTCTGGCAATGCAGAAAAGAAGGACTTGTAGCGTTGCAGGTTCATCAAAAACTCCCTGATGAGAAATAATACAGCAGAAAAGCTTTAGAGCAGTTTCATATATATACTGCACATAACTGAGGAGTGTTCTTTAAGATTATATCACAAGTTGCAGTGTGATATGTGAATACACTTTCTGACTATGACACTTTGAAACAATATAAAATGACAACAATATCTCCACATCAACAAGGCATGCATGTGATAAATCCGTGATTAATGGTGGTGGCAGAAATGAGATCTGAACATGACCACTTTACTGCATCAGCACATTTTTTCTCAGTTTTACTGTGTGGTAAAATGTTTGCTTCACCAGATCTACAAACATGTGTTATCGATATAGACACTGTCATCTAGAACAAAACAAAGGCATAACTTTTTGATCTAACACACATTGTCACCACCCATGAGGCAGAGCAGAAACAGCAGGGGTCACGAGGTTATGTGCTCAACCAGCTAGTGAAATCTAATTAAACATTCATCAGTATTATCAATTGAGTAAGTGTCACAGCTATATATTCACAAAACAGAATGCCATTTTGTGAAATAATTGTGTAATGTATTAAGATAAATAAGTTCCCCGGGTTCATGCTTACCTAGAGAGCAGTCTCAGACTATACTTATTCTTGGAAGGTTTCAGGGGAAATGAGCTGGGAATGATGGGAGTTGAAGTCCAGGGGAGATTGTAGCAAGCGAGAGGATGCAGGGAGGTGAGAAGGTGGATTGAGAGAAAGAAAAAAACAAAAGGATGGCATTGACAGGACATATAGGGGAGAGGGAGAAAGGACAGTAAATTGACCCTGGAAGAGAGTGATTATTCATGCACATGCAGACTTTTCACACCACATATGAATAAAAAACCATGTCTTCCCACACCACAAAAAAAATAAAACAGATAACAGAGTGAATTTATTATTTTAAGTCAGTAAACACTTACAAGCAAACATCTGCACATGTGCAAACAGTTAAATATTCAGAGGGAAGCCAAACAAAGTTCAGCTGAATATTCTGATTCACTTTTTTCCCCCAATAAAACTCAATGTTGCTTTACTCTATCATGTTTCACTTTTTTTCTGTGGAACACTACTCCCCCTTCACTGCACTGGGTGCTGCAGTGGCTTTGAAGTTGTCCAAGCTCACATGTGTTTTGGTCAGCACTGGCAGGCGGCAAGGAACTGGATTGTGTTGCCATGAATGGTGGTGGCAGTGCCAGGCCAGACCTGTCAGCGAGGCTGGCATCAGTGCAGCAATTCATGGTTTGGGATGAGGTCAGGAAGGCAACCCTGCAACAGTTTGTCTGTGTGTGCTTTTGTGTGTGGTTCTATTTAAGCCTAGGCTGGCTGGTTTGCAGAGTTGGGGGTTTGGTCGTCTGGGTAAACAGGAAATTGTTCGTCCGTCAAGATTAATCTTACCAACACTCGCCCTCGATACCAGCTGCTGTGGGCACAGGATGGCTGCTTCAGGGGTCAGGCGGAGAGCATGGATTGTACTACAAAGTATTACTGTGTGTGTATTGTGTGCAACTACACTTTTTGATCCATGCCAAATATAGACTTACACTACTATAGGCAAAAAGAAAAAAAAACTGAAAAAAAACTTGCACATTTCCCAGAAAAAAAAAACAGAAAAGAAAAGTTTTAAATCTAAATCTCTTTCATAGCTTTATCTTACCTCTTTAAGTGAGCTAACTCTTCCAGCCGCTGCTCTGGTATTGGTTGGGAGGGGGCAGCAAATGGAAGAAGAGGAGAGGAGGTTATGGTAGAGGCCATGACCTCTGGGCTAGTAGGTTGCATGGCTGTAGGTTCCCCTGTGGACAGGCCACACACCTTGTCCACCTGCAAGGAGAACAGAGCAAATACACACCTGCTAAGCAAAAGAAAAAAACATATGAATGTGTGGGTGAGGCTGCAGGGTGGCTTCCAAACCTTCTACTGACACCTGCACATTGAACAGTATTTACAAGCATTTTTTTAAAAACTGAATCTATCATGTTTTAAATTAAGAATGCCTGTATGTTGGTCAAAAGTGTGCATGAAGAAAGAGATGTAATGTGAAAGAAAATTGTGTGATAAGGGAGTTATTGCCAGGAGGACTGACAGTAAATGTAGAACATTCCACCATGGAGGTGAATGCACGTGTCTGCAGTTAGCAACGATTGGAAATATCTCTAGTGGGCTATTAAAGTATGTAGCAGAGGGAGGGAGACAGGAGGGGTCAGGAAAATAAAGGGGAGTGTGCTTCAAACCAAGAGACATAATCAATGATATCTCATTGGCTTAAAAGCTTCAGTGCAGCATTGTTAAGTGATCCTCAATTACCCAAAGAGACAGACTGTGATGACTCTTACATGCTGGACTGAACAAGTCATTTTAGTGATCAGTGCACTGCACTGCTTTTTCAAGAGAGATGAGTCATTCTACTGTGCAAGACCACCCAACAGGACTAAGAATAAGTTTGCAGCATTATTTCTTCATTCTTTTTATTTAGAATTGGAGCTTTAAGTAAGAAACAGCTGTTATTATAAGTAATGAAAGCCATCTTAGCATACCTTGAGGCATATCTAAATTTTCACCAGAACATATCAATTGTTCAATTGACTATTTTGATTCAGGGCAAAATACTGTTTATATCAAATTCACATTGAAATAAGGATCTTTTTAATGTGTTTTATTTTGAGTTATAGAACACTTAGTTATACTACAATAACACTAGTTATAGCACAATAACACCTGAGAGGCTGGTTGGATACTCATGTGGTAAATAACAATGTCTAAGAACACTGTTTAATCCAGATACCATTTCTGGAAAGCTGCTCCAGACATGCAGTCAGTAAAGTCCTGTAGGTTTTTTCTCATACTGTTAGATGTGTGCAACAGCAAACGTGAAGAAAGCCTGCAAGGTGCAACAACACTGAACTCCAAAAATAAATTTGTAGACTTCCTAAATTCATCTGGAAAAGGAGCAAGTACACATATGTGTTTAAACTGTTCTTTGAAGGGGTGTGTCTGCATGCTGGGAAGAGTTTGGATTAGTCTGGACTTGGGCCGGTTACCGGTTTCAAGGTATACCACGGTATGAAAAAGTCAAGGTTTCAAAACCACAAAAATTTTCCGTCAGACCATTCCTGCCGTATGAGCGTTTTTTTTTATGTGATGTCTCGTCAGGGAGAAAAGAGAGGTCCCTCATGCCATGTGAAGCTGCAGCGTAAACGGGCCCCACCCCCTGCACCGGTGCAACGCGCACCTGCGTTTGTTGTGAGTGAAAAACAGGCAGCTCTGCAGGCTGTGTGATGGGTGAAGGAGGCGAGCCCCCAGAACTTTTCCCACCGTCTAGCGGACCAAGTCGGCTGTTTGGGAATACTTTGACTACTGTAAAAAGCCAGACGGTCACAGCTAGGAAGAAGAAGGTTGCCCGACGTGCAAAACGTGCAAAATGAACAGTGGCAGCCCGAGGATATATGATAGCGCACTTTAGGGCGCAGCACCAATTGTTGTATGGTAAATTCAAAGTAAAGTTAATGCTGTCTTAAAATAAACAAGCGTGAAATGAGCCAGCTAGCGTCTGGCATTAGTGAAGTGATCTTGTTACCTTGGCAGATATGGTTAACTACTAGGGGTGAGCCGAATATTCGTTTCACACGAGTATCCGGTACAGATAAAGCATTTTGGACGAGTTTGAGCATGATACGAGTAAAACTCGTCAATATCCGTGCTCGTGCTGAGGGAAAATCCTCATTTGATAACTGACTGTCTTCCCGCTCTGTGATTGGCCAGTCACACACAGTGCCCGCCCCCGTCTCTCCCTCGCACACACAGACGGTGACTGAGCTGAGGTGACAGACAGAGGCGAGCTGAGTGACCAGCTCGCGTTGCTCTCTTCAGTACAGTTCTCTTTGGGTTTTCTTCAGCTCGACTTTATTACGGTTTTATAATA
>JAPMNP010718620.1:0-12649 GCA_029874935.1 Atherina boyeri | reverse complement strand
CTAACAGACTCAGTGTTTCATGCATACAGCTTTTGTACTAAATTACAACCAGTTGAGGTCACTTGTTTAACACATTTTTGAATCAACTGCCCCTGTTCCAACTCGTTGAGGAATGTGCCGTGGGGTGGAAATGCAGGAACAGATGTATATTCAGAAATAGAATGAATCTGAAGATAAATGAAATATCGTGGGTTTGTACTGTCTGTAATGAAAAGAATCAAAGTAAATGCTGCTTCCGATCCAACTTTCCTAAATCACTGCTTTCCAACTGTTTTGGATTGTAAAATGAAGAAAACATTAAGAAGATGGATAAAACCAGGCTTTGATTCTTTGATTTTGGATCAATCAAAAGTTTTAGTTTATGAGAGCATCTGATGCCAGGTCGCCAAAACTGAGCTCTTTTTCAATGCAAAGAATAACTGAATGGGAAATAAACCGCAGGCAATGAAATGTGTCCCAAATTGTTTAAAATGAAGGATAGTTTCCTTTTATACCTGGATGGCCCTTCCTTGGTGTTGCTTAGTGAACCTAAACATTATGAAACAGTTTTCATATAGCTTTGCTGCCTAAATGCACAAAACTTCATCATAGCTTCGGATTTTACAGCTGTTTGAAGTTTCCATGTTATTGCACATGCAGCAGAAGGAGGTGAGGTGCNAGTTAAATCTCAAAGCAAGAAGAGGTGCCAAAGTTATTAGACAACCGCAGCTTACTTCCTGTTGTGACGTTATCCTGACTTTTTAAATCCTCACACGGTTCATAGATTAGTAGATAGCTGACTAATGGGATCACCATGACAACATTAACATGTACCGGAGAGAAGAGGAACAAGAGGTAAACGATGAGGATGGATGCTTAGTGTGAAGAAAGTCACGTCCACCTGAACACGCCCTTCTCTTGCCACCCCCTTCCCCTTTTTTTTCTTCCCTCTCTCCACGAATACTTGTGCCTGGAACACGATGTGTGGAGGCTCACGTAGTCTCAGCAAGACAGATGGGAGAGCAAAAAAAGCAAGAAGATGAGGACAGAAGTAAAATCAGCTTTGGTGGTTGATGCGTTTATTTCCAAACCATTTTGGGGTTAAACACAGTGAGAATAGTTGATGACAACATACATTTCAACATGTGGGACAGTCAGATTCTCACATTTCTCAGCAGCAGAAATAATTCAATTGGTGAATTCAAGCCTCGCCGGGTGGAGCCATTTATGGAATGTTGCAAAAATCTTAAAAGAGCCCTAGAGACATGTTGATTTAATCAAAGCTGCTGCTGCAAGTTGTGGCTGCATGTGAAACCATTGCATGAAAGGCTGTTTAGTTTTACTTACAGTCTTTCAAAATGAATTGATGTGATGTAACTAATTCAATAATCTGTGCTTTAACTAGACACAAAAGAGCTTTACTGAGAGTCTGAACAGTGTATTACAAAATTCTGATGACATTTTGGGATTTTGTGACACTTTCCAAGGTAAAAAGTTGAAGCAATTTCACTCAACAGCGATGGTATTGCCAGTTTTAAATTCATGCTCTTTTTGTCTGACCTTTCTTAAATATTTTTGGTAGCTTTATGTGCAAATTAAAAATCTATAAGTCATAAATATAAACATCCACATCAAACACAGTTAACCTCCTCCACTGCTCCTGAAACTACATGAAACATATCATTAAACCACCATAAACAGCTGTAAAATACTTGCAGAGAGACTGGTTGGCACAACTTAAAATAAGGAATGAGCGGCCTCATCGCACTCTGCCAGTTTTGACCAATCAGCTGACCACACAGAGCAAATTGGACCATTTGAAGTCAGCAGCACCCCCTCTTTTTTTGGTTGACCATAACACTGCCATTATTTTGCCACCATTTTAACTTCAAAACCATAAATGGGTAAAAAATGGATGCTTTATACTGGAGCTAAATTATGTTGACGCTCTTCAACAAAAGCTACAACCATTTACTCCCAAAAGTCTTAAAACCTAATGCCTTAAAATGCCCATGGCATTTCACTAGAACTCATTTAACATTAGATATCTGACTATGCTCTATTTTGTTATCTTTTATTTCCACAGTTTATCTAGCTGCTGTTGCTCCTTCTGCTCAAACGCTATTAATGCATTGACGTTACCATATTAGCAAAGGGGTTATAATGTGTTGCTTATGTTAAACCTGGATCCTGAGCTCAAAGTCTTACAAACCTACTCCTCAAGTTAATGGGATTGATTTGTTTAATTTCAAGACAGGCTTTTTGAATCCCAAATGATCAAATGCTTAGCCATTGTTTCTCTTGTGTATCATAGTGTTTTGTTTTTCCTTTCACAAGATATTTTGACATGATGCCAACATTAAAGAGTTATTTTCTTTGGTGTCATGAAAAAATCGGGGAAAATATTAAAACCACTAAATAAACTAAATGATGAAAGGGGAGAAAAAAAAATAAAAATAGCAGTTTTTTCCCAACCATGCAATATTTTGCCAGGAAAACTTGGTTCCCAGAATTTAAGCTGATATGACTTCTACCGCCCACTAAAACATTTTTGCAGACCAAGCGCACCTCATGTTGCAACGACACTCCCCCAGCTGAACAGTGCATGCCTCCAAAACAAAGAGGAACACAAAAAAAGAAGTCATGACCTTGCCTTCACTTCAAATTACCCAAATTCCAATTTGCTTAAGCATTCATGAAATGTGCAAAATCCCCGGAGGCTATGACTTACTGCCAACATGACTCAAAGGACCCTGAAAGTACAACCTGAGAGTGCTCATATCCATGCCCTGATTCTTATGAGGTATTTTGGTGGCACAGGATTTTAATCCTGTCGATTGATTGAATAACAACATTATTAGACTTCCCTCTCAATACTTACATGCTTCATTACTTGAAACTAAACATGTTTAAACTGTCACTAGACAATAAAACATGAGCAATAAAATGCAAAAATGGGTCGTAACATGCATTTTTTCATTTCACTGGTGCTCCATTGAAAACTGGTTCAACAGCTGAAAAGTAACCTAGTTCCTGCTTCGAAGTTGGCCCGAACCACAAAGTAAATCTTCTGCTGACTCACAAAGCTTTGGCAGCTTGCTGCTCATACCACCTTGAGACCATATTAGAGCTATCACTATGACAATGGTATAGCCCTGATTTTTCAAGTTCTTATGGAGCCACAAAGGCAGAACAGAAGAAGGCTGGGGAGCTCTTTATGAAACTACTTTACTTATCCCGCTCCCACTCATTCCTGCTGGATTTCCGACCATTGGTGCCAACTTCCATGATATTTGCATTGGGTTGACATTTGAATCCTTATCCTAGTGCGGCAGTAAAGGGTGATTCATTTAACAAACGTGTTGTTACTTGTGAGCAAAATAAATGCAGCAGTGAGAACAAAAATGCCAGCAATTCATGCCTTTGCATAGATTTAGTTAGGCGTGGGGCAAATAGTTGCTTTAGACCTGTTGCCACTAGCATCTGGAACCTCTGAGGTTTTGACTTATGATGGTTTATAGTTAGCTTTTATAAGATCTACATATACTTTATTTATTATTGTGTTCACTGCATGTATATTTTTGTTTTACTGATTATAAAGAGGGAACATATTAAAGTCTTACTGCATGTGCATACTGCACTGTCTCTTGAAACAGCTTTAAAATGATCAGGCATTTACATGTTAGCAAAAACACAAGAGAAGCTAAGCTGTAGTCTTGAGCCTGACTGAGCATGTAAAAGATTAGTTTAACGACACATACAGTACAAGTCTTTAGTCACCCTAATTTATCATATATTGCCAAGAGAACAGGAAATGAATAAAGCATTTTATTGAAGCATCTACAAACATAAATGGCAATGCAGTGTATGAGGCATTTACATGGAAGAGTTTGCACCATTCTAACAAGCTAAGAAGTCAGAGGGTTCATTGCTTTCACTGTCCATGAGCCAGCATACTTGCTTGTGTGCCTAACTCACATCATTAACTATAAATAGACGAGGACAGGTTTCCTTCTGGTCATGTCAGAGCTGCTTGCACACTGAGCTCTGGTAACCTAAGCCAGCAGCATCTTTATGGGCCAATACTGGACCAGAAACAACTGCAATGGCACTCAAAGCTCCTGCTGCATACTTTGATAAAATGCAGCAGATTTCTTTATTGGGAAATGTTTGCATTGCTGAAAGTACAACTGGTGACAAAAATGGTAAATGTTTGACTGTGGCTTTTATATAAAAACAGAATTTAGGAAAAAGCATTGCCCTCAAAGCCCCTCACTGACCTAAATACGACATGGACGAAATAGAGGTTCACTTTATCTCTATTTTTGTTTAAAATATGTGTGTGGGGGCTAAATCTAGGGCACTGCAGCCTACATATTAGTCAGAGGCCCTGTTCATTAAATTACCCAAGACAGAGTTTGGAAAAATACCACCACCCCTCACTGGATAATCAAATTGCTCAAGTGCTTGAATGGTAGACTTGGGCAGCAGCTTGTGTTTGGACAGGTCAGCCTGTGTGCACAGTGAGAGGAAAAACACTGGAATGAACTGCACATACTGCTGTCTATGACCCAGGTGGACAAGGTGACGTATCCTAATTACACCAAGAGCTCATTGATTCAGAAGGGGCTCTTATCATTGTGTTCTATGTGTGTATGTGGACAAAGATATTGCAAAGTGAAAGATGAGGCCATTATGATTATCAAAATATTAAAGAACGATGGTGCAAAATGGTTGCAAATTTACACCAGTGGTAATTTTTGGGGGTTAAATTCTGCCAGAATTTGGTGACTTAATAAAAATCAGCTTTAATCTTTAGTTCTCTACTTCTTCTTTAACATTACCTCTCATGCAACATGTAAATGATAAGAAAAAGGAAAGTACTTCCCCTTTCTTAATTCTAAGAATTTTTGCATCAGAAGAAACACTAATACATGAAATATTACTTAGTCAGTTTTAACATAAACTAATCCAAAATGGATAAATGGTGTGTGGAAAGTTCACCACAATGTTCAATCACCGTTAGCAGCCGTTAAGTTGAGCTTTCAGACAGATGGCCTCAGATCTGACTCTAATATACTTTTTTATACAGAGAGGTTCATGGTCAACTCAAGGACAGCTCCTGACAACCCTTCCAAGCAAGCCATACTTGTTCAGTTTTTTTTCTAGTTGTATTGCCATGAACTTTCACATTTCACTAGCTGACTGAGACCTATAGAGTCTAACATGTAGATTTTTGGATCTTTTGCCATTTCTCAGAGCATTGCGTGGTTTGATCTTGGGGTGAGCTTGCTGGAATGTCCACTGTTGGGAAGACTGGATACTGTGTAACGTTTTTTTTCCCTACTTGTGAATAATGTTTCTTACTGTAGAATAATTTGTTCCTTCAAGTTCGTGTGTACAGAATAATAACCCTTCCCAGATTGGTAAACTATAACAGTTGCCTTTCTAAAATCATTGCTAATTTGTTTCCTCCTTGACATTATGGTAACACATCTGAATGCTCCAAACCAGCAAACTACCAGAAACTGGCTACATTCTAAAAAATCCTATAACTGAAAAAGTACTTTCATTTTCTAATGGCTGCTAATACAACATGTGTAAGTAGTACCTTACAGTGGGGCTGATTGACGCTGAGCTGCCTTATGTCACAGGTTGAAAGCATCCATAGTGCCAATTGTGTCACCCGGTTGTTCTGTGTACCAGCAACAGCTCACTGCTTACACTTGAGGCTTTTACTGTTCTTAATGATCTTACGTAAGTGTAAAGAAGCAGAAGGTTCATGCTTTGAGTTTCTTAGTTGAGGGTTATACATAAGCCTGGAATACCAAGACTGTTCAAGACTGCAAAACTGTTCAATTACGTATTTGTTCACCATAAAGTTCACTAGTAAGTGAGCCATTTTGTTGCACTCTTCAACATTTCAATTGGAATATTTAATTTAATATAAAGTGCACAATAAATTCAACACAGGGTACATTCAAGATATAGAATATCTGCATTGGTCAAAAATGGACAATCAGTAATTCTTGGCAGGAGCCATAAAACAAACTAAGAAGCCTAAGTATTTAGTAACAAGTAAGTATTTGAGTAAATAAGTGGACTGTAAAAATTCTGCCATTATACTATCTTTCTTACTGTCTTCTAATTTAGTTAGCTAACATAGCTACTGAATTGATTGGGTATCAAAAAGCCTCAACAATAAGGATTTAGAGATCATTTTTTAGGAGCTAATCTGTTCTTAAACCTGTTAGTGACCCTCTTGTTGTCTTAACACACACAGGAATCTTTGAAAGCCGCTAATCAACTTCTTTGGTATTGCTAAACTGAATTTTGTAACTATTCTCGCTAGATAGTTCACATTGCTTCCAACTATCCAGCCCTGCAACCACAATGTCAAGTAAAAACACAAGCAATGCACAAATTAAATACACTAATGAATTGATACATAAATCTGAAACCTCTTCAAATGTGTTGGCTTATGAGATGTAGAAAAGAAATGTCAATATGTTTTTCTGTCAGATGGACCCTCAAAGGGCTAGCTCAAGTAGCAAAGGGTGTTTTTAGAATATTTTCCTTCCAAAAGTGATATAGCATGCAGTACTAAAGCAGTAGGCTTCCGTTATTTTTAGGCTTTTATTCATCATTTTTCTAACATCTGGAACTATACAGCCATTTTTCTTTCGTTTTATCAAGCATCCATACAGTTGTTGAAGCTAATTCAATGTTAAGCACTTTCAATCAATCTGCTGAGTTTGAATATCTAGCTAAAACTTTCAAATCTCTTTTAGCCACGCATTTGATGCAATTATTCATTACTTTAACTGTTTCTACGGTTCATAAATGTTTTAGCTATGGCAAAATCCCCCATATAATTTCAAATATGCTGGATTTAGAACATTTATTCATTACTTATGGATAAAAGTTAAATCTATGTATCTTTATATTTTTGCTAACACGTCCTACGTTATCTAACTTTTACTAAATTACTAACCTACGTTATCTAACTTTTACTAAATTTTCAGTAGGCTATACATTTTATCTATAGGCTATACCACTTTTAAGTAACAGTTCTAGCTTTTCAAGCATGCAGAATTTAAAAACACAGCACTCTGTTTTTTCAAAAGGTTTTGCTAATATTATAAAGTAATATAAATAGAAATGCCAAGGGACAATGATTTGGCAAACATTTTTAGATAATATTTTTTGCAGCTAAAAAAGATTAAACTGTACCTTATATTGTTAACAGAAAAAATACTGTCTGTTGTTTAACACCATTGTTCATATGTAAAGAAAATAAATGATTTTTAATGTTTCCTCCACTCTGCAGAAATGTTATAACATTACTGTCCCAGGAGCACTACACCATTATTGTCGGTACATATTTGGAGTATAATATTCACCTGTGTACCTCTTTATTGCAACCTCATGCAGACGAGTGACTGTTCCTCTGTGTTTTAGCCATTTGTTAGAAATATAATGTGACCTCATAATTCATATGAGAGGTCGTTGGTTTTAACAGCTCATTTTAAGAACAGTCAGGGCTCAACTCTGGAAAAATACATAGTGCCCTCAATCACAAGTTAGTGGAGCTTCAAGCAAAAATTACACCACAAATATTCAGCTAATCAATTTTTCCCTTTTTTTCTGAAATAAAATCCTAGAAAATAAAAATGCAAGCATTAATTGTATTGTGATGGCCAACATGAACAGATAAGAGTGACACCAATGACAGCCAAGCTTTAATGAGAGATGTTGAGGATTCATAAGCTGGTGAGAAGAGAGATTATGATCCTGTGCAGAAGCACTTGTCTGCAACAGGTTTAAGCTTGATTTTGGATGACCTGACCAAAAATGGTTTCAAACCAAGGATGCCATCATTCACTCGAACCCCATAGAGTCTCATCGGTTCTTTAAGTATGCAATTAGGGATATTTAACATCTAGTCCTACACGATAGATTTGCACCGAAAGACCATCATGGAATAAACTTAGGTTCAGCATATGAAAGAGCTGAGTTCAGGAAAAAGTTCAGCTACATTTTCAGCTACAGTGGAAAACTGAATTTCTTATGTGACACTACAATGCCTGATACCTAACTTGACCTCCTCTCAGTTCACGTTGTCTGCGTCAGAGGAATAAATCCCCAAATCAGCGCTGTTCATTGCAAGAAAGTTGTATTGTTCTGAGCAACAATGTTCCCTTATCTTCGAGGAAACACTTTTGAGGAAACTATGAGTAAACACAAAAACTGTACTCTGCACAAAGAAAAATTAATTTATTTCAGAATCATTCCTTTGATGATTCTGAAGTAAGTGAGGATTTTGTCAGTTTTGCAACAGCTCAAATATCTCCACTTGCATAGCCAAGTTCCCTTTGTTGCGATATTGCTCCTGAGCAAATGTAAAACTCTTTGGAAATATCAGATCACACTCGATGTGACCTCAGTTTACAGGAAGCTATCTGCCTTTTTATGAGAAAATGACTGGAGTAAAAAAAAAAAACGTGTGGTTTCATGTTTTATTACAGTTGATATTTAGTCATGGGGTGAATGAAGGTTTATTATTTTCCCAATGTTTGACTTAGAGCACGTGATAAAGTGCTGTGAAATCAGGACACAAGCTGAAGTAAAGCTAGATATCTAGCAGAGTATTTGGCCTATGAAACAGCTATGTGGAAAAATATTAATAATGACAGTGCATCACTTTGTTCCCTCAGGTAGCTTTACAATAAATACAGTCTTGATGATATATGTGTTAATAACCCCAACAAAAAGTAGCTCCTGAGTTCAATAAGTGGCTTCAGGATGATGGTCTCTGTCAGCGTCATAGGATTTAATTCCCGGAAACCTTTAACCTCACTTCTCTAAGCTGCTTGTGCTCTAATGATCTATTCAAGCATCCTTTATAAACTACAAAGCTTTCTGTCTGCATTTCTCTGCATCTCAAACATGTATTCATCAGTATTTTATTTAGATCACATTTTAAACACTTCTTATATAAAACTTGCCACTTTTATAACTCTGTCTTTAGATAGCAAATATTTGGTTTATCAAGACGTTTATTTGCTAAGCAAACTATTTCAATATAAAAACTTAGGTGACTAATAATGTAAAAACAATAGCATTATCACACTCAAAGATTAAATTAACTTCTGTCAGTATCGCTTAGGTGGTCTAATTGCTTTTGGTGCTAATCTCACCTACTCTACTGATGACTGCCATATATCTTCTTCATACTTAGGATACATGGCCAACTAATTTTATCTTGTTTTTTAGGCTACATGTTGCCTTGTAACTTTGACGTCAGACCTATATTAAAAGAGAAAACAAACAAAAAAAAACCATACCCAGAATAGCTAAAAAGCTAGATTTAATATAATGGCAAAAGCAGCTTCTCCATGTTTCATTCTAAATCTGGAGACAGAAAAAAAAATCAAGATCAACTAAGTTGCCTGCAAGTTTCGTGACATACCAGACAATCTGAAATGTATTGTGGTTCTAATCTACCTATAGTATTAAACACTAAAAGCAATATTTTAAAAATCAAATGTTTGGCCACTGTAGAGACCTCAGAGCTGTAATGACTTGATGGGCTCAGTGGGGACTTGAGCAGCAAGCAGAGTTCGGAATCAGCTGCAGTAATATAGTTGTTCTTTCACATAACTTGACTTGAAATGGTTGTGAACATTTTTAATGTCCATAATGATACCCAGATTTCTGGCTGGTTTGTGGTTTTCAACATCACAGAATTAAGTTTATTTTAAGGTTTTTATATTTTATTCTAGTCATTCTTTCTTCCCTGACTCTAAAGAAAGTGAC
This sequence comes from Atherina boyeri, assembly GCA_029874935.1. Classification (NCBI taxonomy): domain Eukaryota; kingdom Metazoa; phylum Chordata; class Actinopteri; order Atheriniformes; family Atherinidae; genus Atherina; species Atherina boyeri. Next base: position 2,851 of record JAPMNP010718620.1, on the reverse strand, counting down.
CTCTGGTTTGTCTTTGCTTGATTAAAAGTGAGTTTGGAACATTACAGTAAAGTTGTTGGAAGTCACTACCCCAGAATAGGATCCTGGGAAACTCCATGTTTGTCTGCTCAGGTGAGTGATGACCTATAGACCCAGAATAGTCTCTTAACCACTCAAGCACAATGGCAGAAAAAAACCACTCACATTTCCAGTCCTCAGAGCAACATGTTGTAGTTACTATAAATGCAGCACAGAGATCCAATAAAACTAATGCAGAACTGATCTGACTATATTCAGGTGGATCTTATTTATTATTTTAGCAAGAGACGTCAGAGCTCTTTGGTGTAGAAGAAACCCATATGGGATTATGTCAAATTGCCTGAATGTCAAAAATGTATTCAACTGTTGGAAAGCAGATTTTTTAAGATTTTTTTATTTCAAAAGGAAGGTTTGATATTAGCCTGTATGTATTAATTTGAGAAGTGTCCATGTTATTATTACATTGCTGCTTAATGACTGCTGATATTATGTAGAATAGCTTTGATCTTTAAGTTATTCTCTATTCATTATTTAGTCAATTAATTGCGTTCTTTCAAATTCTTTTTGAATATGTTCCAATGTAAGGGGGACTTGCAAAGGAAACATTTCATTGTATGGCCTAAGTTATTGTATTTGCTACANAAAAAAAAAAAGAGTTGAACTTAGGTTTGAAACCACAAGACGTCTGGAGTAGTGTCTTTTGGACAAACAAGACCAAAGTGGAAGTGGTCTGCTATAATGTACAGTATGACATGTACTGTATGAAAAACTGATCCCATCTTATCATCACAAACATCTGAGCATGGTGTGAAAGGGGATGGTTTGGGTTTGTAAACATGAGTCTTCAAACTACTGAATCACGGTACTTGGCTTTTCTACATACATGCATTTTGGCTTAGTTTTTATTGAATAACATTGTATAATATGTTGTATGATTAGCCATCTGGAAAATCACAAGATTTTTGGGAACACATGATCTTTTTACTGTTCTGATATTCAAAACCTTACAACTTACAGGCATTCCCTCTTTTCATGTCAAGTTTGTGACTGCAAGCGACTATGACACTCGCTCTTGGAGCCTATAATTTTCTTTAAGTTTGTATTATTGCTCTTTATAATGTGGTGCACAGTCTGCAGCAAGGTATGATTAAAATCTGGTGATTTGGATGACTGGAAATACTCATGAGTCATACATCTGTATGCTTGCTAAACTGTGTTCAGCTCAGTTTGTCGACTAATACCACCTGTTACAAGGAGCAAACAATAATCAGGTTGATTTCTTGCATACCAGAGATCTGGGGTTGCATCATCGCATGCTGTGTGGTTTAATGATAATGATTGGAACAGAGCATTTTAACTTATGATGCACATAAATATAGGGCACACTTTTATGACTATTGACATGTCAACAGGGTGAAATAGGCAGAGGGGCACTGGTCATCCTGCATGTAGACAAAGGAAACCTTAGTGTTGTTCACCAGCTTTAAGTCGTATTTCATAACTGTTTTCAACTGTGTTTTGTAACTCATACTAAATATTAAGCTAGTACATATAGTAGAGCTGTTGCAGTACTTGATTCTTTTTGGTTGTTTTCATAACAGGGGAAATGAGAAGGATAAATGAAACAGGATCAATTTCCTGCTTATACCTCTTGGAGCAAACACTGGTTACAAGGAGGGAGGTAGTAAAGAATGATGCAATACTCATAATGCTCATACTGTTGTATCATTACATGTATTATTGAATAACTTGTATTTATATAAATGTAAACATTCATTTTACTTCCGAGCTGAAGTGAGGGAAATGAGAGGGACATAAATAAGACTAAATAGGTGGTGAACAGGGAAAACGAGAAACAAAGTGAAAGGAGAGGAGAACCTGATGAAGAACCAATCCTGGTTGGTCAACAATGTTTTTTTTTTGTCTGGATTGGAACCATCTGCTCACATAGTTCCCAACTTACTTCCACTTGTGCCGGAAGATGACATTGAGCGCTATCTGACATTTGATACGATGACTCAGATCTGCCTTCGGCCCAGAAAGCAGTGAGGTGTCTGATTTGTTCCACTGCTCACAGGTAAAGCACATAGTGCTCATGTTCTCAAGGACATTGTGAATTCTGAAGTGTATGGCAAAGTTAAGGAGGACATTGTTGCCTAGTAGTATAAGATGACCCCCATTTGAGGAGGTTTAGATCCTTGGATGTCCATCTGGGTTAGACCCCAAGATAACTATATGTTCTCTTCAAGCATATCTGACAACTCTACTGTAAAGGACCTTTCTGAACCGATGATCACCTCTCAAGTTGGAGGTGTGGATCTGAAAACATGACCAAGGCTAATACTACAAAGGAATCTGCACAGCTAGCTCAGATCTTTGTCAACCAGGACCAAAGAGTCATTTGTGGCTGGGACATCTTCTCTGCTGTTGCAAGTAAGTCTGATAGGGATGAAAGGGATGTTACTAGTCAGAGCAAACCTTTTTTATTCAGTTCCAAGGACCCAGGTACTCTGGACTAGCCTTTGTTCATGAGCCTGTGGAACCAGCAATAGTCAGCGGGAGGGGGCCCTTTAAGACACAGGAAGCTGTCATTCTGCCATACTGTCTACTTTAGTGTTAAGAGAAATATGCAGTCATTAATTTTCTCAATACATTTACCAAGAGCCTGTACAGGCCCTTGGTCTCCTGGTGACATTGTAATATATATCTATGTGTCATCTGCATAGCTATGGTAACTAACATTGTTGTTAATTATGACATGTGCCAGTGGGAGCATGTATATGTTAAACAGAAGAGGCCCCAGGATGGAACCCTGGGGAACTCCACATGTAAT